>KB683546.1:0-15579 GCA_000349165.1 Anopheles christyi | reverse complement strand
CTCCTTGCCGTTTGCGATCGTCCGCCTGTATCGATCGATTCCGAAGCTAGTGCGATGAAAAGCGATCGAAAATCAACATCCTTGGAAAGAGCTAGCGAGAGGGAAGAAGGTGCATGTGGTGCAGTGAAGATGCACAAAAAAACACCATCACATGCACTACATAAGCTAAGTAACATAAACAAACAAGCGCATGGTAGGGTTTGCACTCTCTCTCTCTCTCTCCCTGTCCCTTTCCTCTCGCTCCGTCTGGTCTCTAGGTTTATGTATGTGTCCAACGCACTTCCGTCTTCAGGTTGAATTTTCCCCTTGTGATGGTTCGTTCTTACCCACCTCATGTACCGAGGGACGTGTAGCTGTGTATGTGCTCCCGGTGACTAATTAAGATAATTAACGATTTAATTCCCCATTAAATGCGATCCAATTAACGATGGATTTATGGCGTTTCGATCGTTATGTGTTTCGGATCGTACCGATCATCTTCCATCGCCATCGGTTTCCCATTGCGGTGCCACAATGGGGGGAGTTTTTCGGAAGTTCCCCCCTCGCACGTTCGGTTTCTGATTGGAAGCAGATCACCTCTAATCACCTCTTGGGTTGTCGCCGGGTTCGTCGTCTTCCAAAAACCGCCGCTCATTACTGACCAAAAGCTAAAATGATGCAGCAATTAGTCAATGGTGGTTTAGTTGTTGACTGTTGAGACGCAACCTTTTTTTTTGTACTGCTTTTGTTAGTTTGTTTGCTTTAACGCTTTGTTTGGAAAGTTTTTAGTAGTTTCTGTCGAGTATGATGTGCGCATCGGGTGACGCTTTGTCCATTTAATAAGCTATGGATGCTACTTCTCTCTTTTTTTTGCAGTGATCAACTAATTAAGGGTAGGAAGCATGGTTTTCATGTGTGTGTATGTATGTGCTAGTGTGGTGATATCTGGGTTTAATTGGGTGGTCCACTCGGCATGCAGCAGGTCTCGTCTGACAAGCCTACGGGGTTGGTGTACAAAAACAAAGGCGACTGGATTTATTATGTCGTTCAAACGCACAGTTAATTGGTAGAATGAATAATGTCGCCCCATTTTGCTAAATCGATTCTTGATAGTGCTTAATATGTTTTCTAAAAATAGAGCAAATTGTAATTTGTTTCCTTCTTTCTGTACTTTAATTTCAATTAATTTATTTTTAGAAACATTTACTTCAACCATTCCACTGGCTTTAAAGCTTCAATCTATTACAGCTTCAATCAAATAAATAAAATCATAATACTAGCATGTTTCTCCTTTCAACACCATTTTATGGTTCAACCGTGCTTCAATATTTCCGTTTTTGCACTATTGAACATAAGGGTTTCGCTGTTAATGTCGAACAATTGCTTCTTGATATACGCTGCTTGACGTCTGGACCCGATTGAGCATTACTTTACTACCGTCTAGAATTCAACTGCTCTTCCCTCCGCAAAAAAATGCAGACCAGGTGAGAGAAATTTTCTTGTCCCGGCCCAACATTCGCACAAGCTGCCCTGCTTTTTTATTTTATTCCTACTCCTGCCTCGAAAACACTCATCGACATCCATCATTCTGATTGAGTGGATTTATTACATGCATGGCATAGAGAGTTCCTTCCAATTTCCTGCCACAGCTTCGTTCGCTTACTCCTTTCGCAAATCCCACACGTGAGACCTCTTATCGCTCTTGAATCGTTCTTTTTTATTCTGCTTTTTTTTATTTGCGAAAGTCTCGCGATTCTAGCGAATCAATGTATGAAAATTTCATTTCCCTGTCCCCCTTGTGTGCTTTCCAAAACGACCTTTCGGGCTGGTTGGTTCGAGTGTTTCAATTTCAATCGAAACCGACTCATCGCCCCACCGTTTAGTCTTTGGTCTGTTCCCTTTTTACCAAGATTGGCCAGAACATGGCTATCCTTTAGTGCTCGTTGTGTTGTAAGGAGAATGGGTGTTTTTTTTTCTTTCGACGAAGGCACAATCGGGGAGAAAATTGGAAAATCAAATTTCTATTATCCGCATCTTGGTTTGCACTATTGCTTTCAATCGTTGGAATATGTCGAATAATCGCTTGTGCAGTAAAACGTGCTCTAAGGCGTTTATGGGTTCTGGACGAAAAGTAAGATAGTTTGATTACATCGTTTTGATTTACGCTTGTATAACAAATGCGACAAAATATCTTATTTTGAAAAGTTAAATGTTTAACAAGATAATTATTATAAAATAGTTTCTTTCATTCCTTTAATATCGCATCTTTACTTTGCTTCAAAGCTGATTATTGGAACACACCGGAGATATTTCTGTTTCGCAAATAAGCCACCTTCCTACTCTTTGAAGAGTTTTTCATTTCTGCCATAGCCGCAGTAGCGTATATACATTTTTAATGTACCGCTAATTAGGAACATTATTAATTAATTCATTGATATTCAGTACATGCGTTTAATGAAGAAGTTTTGCTGCAATCGCATCCTCCCTCCATTTCCCATGACCCATCGCTGCTCAGTAATTCCCAGTAGCGCTGTCTTTCCATCCGATGACGAACGAGCCAACATCTCACGACTACGCGGCAGGCGTTTTCCCTCAAAAGGTGTCCCTTGTCAGTGTGGTACAGTTTTTTTTTTGTGTTGTCTCATTATCCTTCTTGTGCATTTCAGTGCATCCCACTGGAGCAATGTGCGATCGACACGAACAGCGAAATGAAAAGTGATCCAATGAGGCCAAATGGTGATGGACGGAAGCTAGCACGAATAAAGCAGATCGCAAACCATGGACAACATTTACCATTCAAACTCATACATACACACAAACGCATGGTTGACTCCCTGCAGTGAGACAAGGAAGACACAGTGTCAAGGGCATTTTGCACGGCATGTACCCCTACTCTTCCCCACACAACTGGACAGAGATGGAGCAGCTTGTTACGAGCAAATGAAGACACCCCCGGGGGCCTGCTGGCAAAAGGTGGCCGCGAATTATTAATGAACTTATCATTCTTGTTTTCAATTAAACACGGATTCCCTTCTGCCTGCCGCCAACCTGCCCAGTGACGAGTGCAGGTGAACGCGTTTGCACAAATTGCCCGATCCAATGATGGAGCGGTGGTATCTGGTGGAGTAAATGGAAACGCTGGGCGTTGGAGCGTTTATTTATTTTTTCCTCATTATTTGTGTACTCACTTTTTCCTTTGAAGGCTGCTTGGTAGCTAATCAATCTGAAACCAGTCCAATTGGAGAAGATGGATTGGATTTGGAAAAGATTCTGTTTTCACGGGTGTGCACGAGCAACAAGGTAAAGGAAACAGTGAACTCATTGTAGAAGCATCAAAATATTTAAAATGTTAGCAATTTTAGACTGAAGCTAAAAAAATTATATATTTTCTTTATCACATTAGAAAAGTTTCAAACTCAAATTTCTTTCTTCACCAACTTTTCCATACTTAGATAATGATGGTTCTTTCTCCACATGCCACTAATTAGCCTTCGTTTGTGGCCGCTATGATAACTTCCGAGAAAGAGAATGAGAGCGAGAGCGAGCGAGAGAGGGGAGGGAGAGATATCGACAATGGTAAAGCGGCTTTCTCTGCTCACCCAAAACCCTTGATACTACACCGGCTTCGTTCCAACATCAAACAATTGCTCTAATTATTTCCCATCATCACCTTCCATCGGTGCCTGGTTTCAACGCTTTTCACTTTCCATCCCAAACCTGCTCCACGAAGATGCATTTAGGGAAGGAAATTGGCCCGTCTCGGCCTTGGTTGGCCCAGTGCAACAAGCAGGGGAAAGGATGAAAGATCCTGTGGAAATCGTTCACTAATTGAGAGAATCCTTGCCGTGCCGTGATTGTGCTCGGGGACTACCTTCCTTGCCTATTAGGGTTTGCTGCCTATGCCAAACGTCACCGTTCAAATTTCATATCTTGCATCATCCTGCAACATCTCCAGCACCCGGCATAACCATTCTGAGCCCTTCCCGAGAGTGGGATGGAAAAAAATCCTCCCATGCGTTCGAGTTTTTCCCGCCCTCATGGAGCCTGTGGAGCATGGGATGAACGGGTTTTTGCCATGTGCATGTGAGCCATGTCTCCCAATCGCCCTTCTCATCCCCTTCATTATCTACATTCTCCCTTTCCGGTGGCGTTGACGGTGGCTCACTAATTGGCTTCATTTATTAGACTTCTTGTTCTGTGCGAGACATCGATAAGAACGCAAACACCCGGGCTCGGTAAAAGGGGAAGCTTTCGGTGTCGCGTTTCCATGCATGATTGCCTCCATACCGCTGCTCAACAGCGTTGCCGAGCGCGATGAATTGTGTTTTCGTATTGGAGGCGAAAACTTGCCTCACTCGTGTAAACGCAACGTCCCAGTGTGTAAACCGTAAGCGAGCAGAAAATGTATGAAACTGAGAGCCTGGAGGGGTGGAGCAGTATGCTGGGTGTACGATGCAATTACATGAGCGTCCTCTACGTCCGCCGAGTCCCTTTGCGTCCTCGCTCAAGGGCTTAAGGCTTTAATTAATTAATTGATTGAATCGAAGCCGCAACGCTATTCCCGGGCCGTCCCGGGCCGACCAACCGGGCACGCCGTTGTTTGTTGCGCTTTCCTCGATTGCACTGCACGGCCGTCATGATATGCATCATCCACTTCATCACCCGATTGCACCCACTGTTGCCTGCACGCTGTTCCGAAGAATGCCAGGGTGGCTTTTATCGTGCAAGGCGTGCTGGAATTGGTCGGCTTACTGCAAAGGGGATCTATTGCTGTATGATGTATTAATATGGTGTGTTGTAGAGTAAGTAGTCTATAGCCTAACCTTCACAATTCCAAGTACTTATATTGTTCAATATAAACAAAAGTAAATTAAAAAGAATTAAATAAAAAAGATTATCTCCGACACACCCAAGTAATCGCCACACAAAGAAACCCCTTACCTGCTGATGATGAAGTCTAATTAACCTAAATATAGCCACACACAGCCTACCCACCCTCACCCCCTTATGGGCCTCCGAAAATTAGTCCGGAAATAATCAAATGACGCTCTTCTGGGAAGGGGCACGGAGTCCTGGGTGGCTGGGTCGGTGGTGGTAATGTCGCCTGCAGGGTTTCGCCTCGAATGGCTGATGTCCTTTTCCTGCAAGGGACCACACTTTTGCATCCTTCACCACAGAAAGGTAGCATTTAATAGCTTCCTCCCTCGAGGACGTCACTCTCCGTCATCGAGTAATTGAGTGTGCGCTGGGTGCGGGCGGTTCGTTAGGTTGGGTAAGCCTTTTGTTCATCCATTGCGTTCCCTTTCGTCGATCCGTTTTTTCTGCTCTTCTCACTCGCTCTCTTCTTATTGCTACCGGCTCCGCAAAGCCCCGCAAACATTTCTCATCTTGGCCCATGTTTACCTCTTTCTTTTCGCTCATCTATTTGTATGCTCTGTTTTTGCTTTGTCTCTTCCAGATTATGCGATATTATCAGCGTAATTAAGGATATAATTAACTTAAAAGGATAATACACATCCACCGCTAAGGTAAGTTCTTTTCTTTTGATGATTTTTCTCTCTTCCTTGTCTCGCTTAGCACGTTTTTCTGCTCGAGTTTTTCCGTTAATTATGGCGTAGCATTGGAAGGGGTAGTTGACACAAAAAAGACTCCCCACCAGTGCCAATTGATTTTTTTTTTCTTTTCTCACCCAACGACTCCCATTTTGTGTCATGGTAAAGTTGCAGTACAATTTTCTTCAACCGTCGCCAAATCGGAGGTTCCCGTTTCCTGGGTTTATTTTTAAGGAGTTTAATGTAGAAAAAACAGAACCATTGTAAGAAAAATAACTATGCCAGGCACAAAACACAAGCCGTCGATCAAAAATGACTCCAACAACAGTTCAGTCCGTTTTCTTACAGCATGCCATTTTCTTATCCACGAAATGATCTGGTTGGGCCATCGCCAAACCAAAGGGTTTGGCCGCTCCTTGCTTATTCGCGTGCAGTGCAGCACGGTTCGTTATCTGGCGCTTGTATCGTTCTTAATTTGAATAAATTAATTAGGATTATATCTTTCCGTCCCTTCTACAGGACGGGCGAAAGCGGGAAGATAAGGAAGCTCAATTATTTGGGTTGAGAAAGAGAATAAAAAAAGGATTTTAAAAGAAGCGTAATGGTGGTTGGTGGAAAATTGCTGCGGAAAAATTCGTTCTCTAATTTGACCAAGCGCAACGATAAAACCAGCCGGGAAAGGGAAAATGTGTTTTGCATTTGACTAAAAAGAAGCTATTCATTGTAGAAAAAATTGAGAAGCCTTACCGAGCCTTCCGGGTGATGCAATTTTGAGAAAAATGCTCACAGACCATACCATGTCCGTGTTGTGTGTCCCTACCACCACGGTGTGTATCATAGGGGAGGTTTTAAAATATTTCCCTTACATCGCGTATGTGTGTTTTTTATTTTTTGATGGACTCCTACAACCATGTAAAAGGGTTTTTCCTTTAATTTGTTATTTGAGTTAAAAAAACAAAACTCACGAAAAGAAAAGAAAACGCCATGAAAGATTACACCCAAGATGGATCTTATTCTTGCCAAAGGAAAAGCGCCGAAGTGGTGGTTGTGCACCTTAGAAGGCTCGTAACAGCGAGGCGTCGAGTTGATTACAATTTTAATTGGATTGTGTGCCTTTCGGTACCGTTCTGCCAATAGTACCCAGAAAGAGGGGGTGATAAAGACTGGCAGTAGAAAACGAAAAACAGAAAAACATAAAACGCATCCATCCCTTGGCGGTACGCTGATGATGCTAGCGTATTGTAAGAAGCAGGACAATACAACGGCAAAAGATAGAACCGAATTCATGCGTCCTTTTTGTTTTCTTATTTCACTTGGTGCGCCTTCCTCCGATTAACCTTCTGGGTCAGCAGCACAAGCGATGGATGAAAGTGTGGCCTCAGGAAAGCATCATACGACACAAAGGCTACATAGGGGTGTCGTTGCCTAGACCACCCCAATATCAACACATCATCCAACCAAACCAAGGATGTGCAAAAAAACCAACCCCTTTTTTTGCTTAGCCATTCGATTCTTTACCACTGCTGATGGTTTTCCCTCCTTGCCGGAGAATAGTTTTTCCTCGCACACATAGGCAGCAAGAAGACCAATTTCCCCTTGTTTTCAACTGTTTGGCATCGGCTAAGGCTTCGGCATAGGGGAAATATTTTGACACAATAATCCGCTGATTTATGTTGCTTTGCGGTGGTCCACGGTACCGTTATCGGAATGGCATTCTGATATCGAGCGTAAAATGATGCAATTATTCAAAGCAGGACGAGGGGTTGCTTGCGAGTGTGTGTATGTGTTTGCATTTTATTGTGATTTTCTCTTATCGCCTTTGATAAATTGCTTTCAAATTGTTTCCAACAGCGTGATTGGTGTGCAAGATGATGGTGAAGTTTGAAACCTATGTTTATAGTGCGGAACGTTATTTGATTGTGAGAAAATAGAAAATTGTAAGATTCATCTAAAGAGTTTGGTGAACTTCTGAACTGGTCTTAAACAAAAGGTAGTCTAAAGAAATTGTTTTCAAATTGATTTCTAGCATCATTCTAAACTTTTGAATAAAAAACATCTTATACCTTTATGCGACCTTCAAGCATACAACATGTATTTTAATTTATTTGTACTCATCTCATTCAACCTCATTACCTTATTTTAACGTTAAGGGAAATTTGCGATGTTAATCAACGTCTCATATTTTTGGTTTGAAGCATTTTAAAACGATCAAATTATTGTTACAGCAAATGATACGATATAGTTTCGCGTTTTGGGTGTAATTAAGCCACCTTTCAAGCTGAACAAAGACTGCTCAAAGGTTGAATCAAATTAAACTTTACAAACCTTTTATCAGCAATCTACAATGGCTCGAAAATTGCTCTTATCAGGACTGTCCAACTTTAATATTATAAAATCGATGACCTCGTATATTTTTCTACTTCCTTTCCATCCTGCTGCTAAGGACCCACAATTTTATTGTAAAATTTCACAAACGCATGCGTTTTGGTGTAGGTTAAATGAACCGGAGAAATTTAATTATCAACATCTCTTGCTTACCCCTTGCGAGCCAACCCAATCGCTTCAACCACTATCAAACACCCCACCAGGTCTCTACCAGATCTCTCTGACGACGCTCCCTGCCTGTCTATATGTGTATGTGTATAATTGAAAATGGGAGAAGAATCACTGTTTGCTGTTCTGGCCACCCGTCACCAGACCCGGGCCGTTGTATGGCGATTCGATTTGCATCAACCATCTTCAGCCGCTGTTTGTCATAAATCCTGCCATTATTATTACATTTATTGGATTACACTTGTTTCAATTATTCATCCACCCTCACGATCAGCATGATGATGCTGATGAACGTAATGGGGTTGGATGGATGGTTGGAGGGTGATGGTGATGGCAGCGACAGGCTGCGAGAAAGCCCTGGGCTGCGGGAAATGAACCAATTTAATTAGATGCAGGGTATTTTTCATAATTAAATTCCATTGATTGATGTTACCAGAGTGCGGCGTGCACCATTACACGCTCCTTCCTCGTTTGAATGGGAATGGAAAGAAAAGCGAAGCAATAAGGAAAATAGCAACCCCACTGTACTCCTTAGCACAATCTATCTTCGAATGATTGTTGAGGTACAAGAGGAATGTTCCTTTTCCTGCAAAGCTGTTCTGCCTAAACAGTGCGTGTGTGGTAAGAGAAATTTCATTGTAAATGTTTACCATGTTAGCAGGATTTGTTGTACAAGAATAGTTTGCTTACCAGAAAGCATCAACAATTCACATTAAAGCTACAGCCTATATTTTATTCAAATATAATATAATTTATTTGGAAGGTCAAATGTTCAGGAGGAAGATGTTCTTTTGCAATTAGCTGGCAAAATTAATTTTTCCTTACTCGACGTTTTTCCCATGTTTAATCAAAACTGTCCACGTAAGTGACTGATTGTGTGCCCAAAATCAATTAAATCCCATTCATCATCGAACCTCCCGGCTTCGTAATCGGTTGCAAGGACATAGATTGTCTCACCTATTTCCTATGAGCGCAGGGTAATATCTTTTGCCGATTGTCCCTGCAGCTGGCGTACGGGACAAAACAAGAACGTGCACGTGCTCCAAGTAATGATTTATGCCAGCTCATCGTCCTCAAGAAACCTTGTTGATTACGACATCATCTCCTTTGCACCGGGCGCATGTTGTACGGTACGTATTAACAACAATGAATTCCCTCGTCTAAGAACTAGGATTGAGGTGAGAAAGGAAGGTGGATTCTAACATTCGGTTCGGCTTCGTGTTGAGGAGCGAAAAGCAGACACAAGCTTCCCATGTCCCTGTCGAGACTCCCAACGGTCAACATAGCCGCAACAATTCGGCCGACCCATGCCTAATTAATGAGCCGTAATTTGTAGTTTGCGTTCTCCAAAAGCCGACCGATGATTTATTAATGAAGATGAAATTCTTCTCCCTCTACCTGAAACTGTTTATAGGTAAGTGTATGGACATAGCTAGGTTACCGTCAAGAAAACGGATACAAAGGGAAGGCAAACGAGTAGTTCAAACTATACTAACTAAGGAGAACTAGTCTTATCCTTTTGAGCATCCAAATTGAACATAAACAAAATGATTTTTTTTAGTAGGGATGCGTACACATCAAACTGTTATGAATTTCTCTATTTTTCAATTTCAATATTTTATAAAACCCACATAAAAGAATGACCTATAGAACACAAATTCTTCGGAAAATAATAGGTTTGACCCTGTTGGTTCGAGCTCCATGCCCCCATCAAATGATTGCCAATGGTAAGGGATTTATAATTAATCGGAATATTAACGCAAATCGTCTAATGGTATGATAATCTGTTTTTGATTATTATATTACGTGCAAAGAAATAAACGTGCCACTCATGACTCACGCCAATCCAAGAAATCGCACCCCGAAGTGCCAACAGTAAAGGAAAATCTATCGCCTCGAACTTTTGTCCCTTTTCGCTGCCATTTTCTCTGTCTACGATAGCTTTAAGACCCTCGACAGACATTCATCTTTTGTGGGGCGAATTTGACCTTCCCTTTCTTCTCGTGCCCCTTCCCAATAAACATGCAATCTTGAGGTTTTGTGCTCGAATTCGTTCCAACTACCCGGCCGAAGTGGTTTGGTGTTTAATGTATTTCTGTGTTAAACATAACTCTACTTCCTTTTTTGATTTCTTGCAAGAAAATTAAACGCAAATGGAAGGAGGTTTTTGTTTCCTTTTTTGTTACGTTTTCTTTGCCAAAGACTGGAGAACTAGCATTATAAATCACTTAAGCGCCTTTACGTGAGCAGAAACAATTTCTCGCTTTGCATGACCGAAAAGGAAGAAAGAATGGTTTGCAGTCCGCTGGTCCGACGGGCAGGCACGGGCATTATTATTATTCAAATCAGAGAGCAATATGCTTATCAGCTTCATTATTATCACCACCGGGTTTTGTTCCATTTTTCGAATTAATCATATTCACTCCACGTCCATCATCATCATCAGGTCGTTAGTGTGTTTGATTTCATCGAATACATTTCATTTTGTTTGCTTATATTATTATTTATAGTTTTGAGCTTTGAATCTTCATAACAAACCTCGCGCTACCTTATGATTGAATGAATGAGATGTTCGCACCCTCTCCAACAAGGAAATAAAATGCAAACAGTTTCTTTGGGCAGTACCCACAATCATGTTACGATACCACAATCATCTCGAAGAAAAGCAAGACACTATTATGTTCCCGTGACCAGTCCGGCTTAACAACTACAACTATACTTTCTTCATTGTCCAACTGCACCTGTCAAAGTTCTCAACTCGCAACCAACCATCACTATAAGGTGTCCAGTTTCTTAACAGTAGTGGGATGAAAAACATTTACCCTAACAAACCGAAACCACGTTGCCAGCGCTGCGGCTTTACTGGCAAAGAGACACATTTTCACACAGATTGTTTGTTCTGGGTGCGCGTGCAAAGGGATGTAGCCAAATATACAAGACATCACAAAAAATAACCAACCACTAATCCCTATATCGAGGAATGCAATTGAAAGGCGGTATTATGCAGGGAATTATTACTGCACCGTTGCGTTTTCCGCTGTTGTGAAGGGGTTGCTTTTGAGACGACTGTAAATATGTCACTTTTCCCAGATTTGCGTTTCCTGTGAGCAAAAACCTTTATTCTGATGGGGATTTGTCCATAAAAGAAAGATTTTTACAGTTTCTTTTGCGTTTGGTATAATGAAACTGAATCATTCTGCAGCAACGCGATGATATAATTACCATGATTGTTGTGGTCGTTATTGGTCGCCGTGGTTCGTACCTTAAAGGGATGTTCTCCTTCACATCCCTGTATGAAACACACTTTATAAAAAAACGATTTCAATCAATGTAATGTACTAGCATTACAGTATCACCAAACTATGGATGGAGTAAAAGTAAGAAACATGTTTCACCCTATGCGGGGTTTTTTTCACGCCCTACCTGGCGCCTCCATGCGGACGGTGGAATGCGCGTTGGTCCTGTCACCAAACTCCTTTGTCAGCTGTGTATGTGTATGTGGTTTGTATGGAATTCAATTTAATATACGCTAACAGGTAATCAATCATCTCGAGCATTTCAAGGCATAGAAAGAGCAGTAAGAGCTACAAATATTAGGTTTTCTAAAATGTTCCTCAAATACGGATACGCACTTAGACTGATATTGATTAGAGCCATTTTTCGTGAGATCTTATTTGGTTGCAATTTTTCTGCCTCTTTTTGTTCAAAACTATGTTTATTAAAGTATTTTATTTTTCGAAATTGGTACATCTATTAAAGTAAGGGAATGAATGAGTTTCCCAAAACTGCATATTCATTTCCTATTGCAATATTCAAGAGCTTCCTAGAAGGTGTTGCGAGTCGTAGATTGCATCCTTTATGCTCAAATCAAACACAGGTGGCAGTCCCTGCTTTCCGCTTCAAAATTTGTACCCACCCTTGCAATAAAACTCGCTGCTGCTAGCAAATGTTGGAAGAACGCGCCACACTACCTTATCGTCATCGGCGATATAATTTCCGGTAATACGAACATAATTTCATTCCTCTTCCGCCACGCTCGTCGCTCTGTTTGTACATATTTATATGTGTGTGTATTTTGCTTCTACACTCAAACTCACACAACACAACTTTATCGTCCGCGCACCAATCCACCAGAGCGCGTGTGGCAGTGATTCGGACGAAAAATAAATGTATCGTCTTTGGCTCGAGTTGTGCCAGACGCTTTTCCCAGTGCGTCCCTTCTCAACACGCCGCTTGATTGAGCTGCTTGTAGAATACACTTTTCCGAGTTCGATTCTCCTCTTCCTCTGTCGTGCGCGCGTTCTGTCCCTTCCTTTGCAGTATTTTGGTCAGTACCGGCTTAACCTTTCCTTCACAGACAAAACTTTGAACCGCACACCCATCACCACCATCACGTGTCTCAGTGTGTTGGTGTTTGGAAAATCATTCACCGTCTGGCCACTGGTTCCACCCATCGACTGCGAGGCTGCATGGCACCAACACACCAACCCAAGAAAGCTGGGAAAGAAACGGGCTAAACAAAACAGCATGAAACGGAAATTGGAATGAATTCTTCGTAGTTCGAAGGCGTCGAAAAATGAAAAACTTCAGCTCAATGTTGCCGCACACAGAGTCGGTGCTTGGTGTCGGTTGAAGGAAAATCTAAGTATGACCTGGACGCTTTATTGCGCTGAATATTGGGAAAGGTCGTGAGCGTGGACGAACCAGCGACATCAGGATTAAAGAAAGTGTGGCTTGAAATCGAAGTTGTTTGTATGATTTTGAGTGATTTATTTTATCTTTAATAATTTTAAAATGTCTTTGCTTCAAACGTAAATAATGTTAGTAGTCTTACTGGGTTTTTTTTCTGTACTCATTAGCATATAATCTAGATAATGAAGAAAACTCTTAAACTTAACATGAGCCTTACCTCGGAATCTACTGTACAGGCACACTCACGTGAAGGACATCGTGAACATCGTCAACCTCATTTTGCTTTCTCAAGCATCACACCAGCGTAGAGTAACCGCAACAGCACACGATCTCATCATCTGCAACGAGATTGTCAAACAAGCGTCCTGTGAGACGGCGTGTCCTCTCGAAACGAACCGAAGTGTACGCCGTGGAGCGTGAACATTTGAGGAAAAGTGAAACATGCTCATCATTGGTTCTCTCTGTATGTATGTGTGTGAGCACGAACCAACAAAAAATCCCAATTAGAGTCTGACAATTTACACTAATTAAAAAGTGGCTCCATCCACAGCATCCGGAGGCGGTGTCCGGACGACGTCGGTCGAGATGCTGTTTGCACTTGTGGTGATGGTTAATTTTACTTATTTTCCTTATTATCTACTTTTGCGCTTATTTCTGCTATCCTGGAAACGAGTTTTGAAACCCATTTTTTTTAAAAGAGTTTGAGTGGTATTTAACTGATAATTTGTAGCATTAATTACGTTTAAATAAGTTAAATATACATTAAAACAACCTAAAACAATTTCGTATATTCCATTTTCCCGCCGGCATTGATTCACCTCCAACACTTTTCGATTCGATTGAGCGGCAACAGCACCAAGTCAAGCCAAACGACGAGTAGCGTTCTCGATTTGACGCTCGGAAATTGGTTATCCTTCAAATAAACACGGTCAAATGTGGCGTTGGCCCAGTTCGCCACCCTGCTTGAACGAGTTTCTTTTCCTAGTTCTATGCTTGAGGTGAAGCATTGCAAAATCGACAATCGATACAGTTTTCACATTGAGTGAAAATCGAAACTGAATAATAACACATCTACTGTGGTTAAAAAAAAATAGCACTACAAATAGTTTACCACGCATCATCGTTACACTTATTTCCTTTGCTAATGTTGTATCGCGAATCATTTGCAACGAAATTGACGCAGACAAATAACACTGTGCTAAGGGTTACAGACACATTCCTCAGTGGAAAAAACAGGGAACGTGTTACAAACAAAATGATAACAGAAACTCAAACACAAACAAAACCACAACGTTTACATGAATCGGTTTCCGTCGCTCAAGAGCGGCCTATCTGCTGGGGACTTTTTTTTATCAACCACTTGCACAATCGTTGCCTCAATCAAAGGACAAATTGCTAATTTATTCAAATGTAAATTTGATTTCCTTTCAAATAGAATTCTAAACACAACGAATCAGCCACAAAAAAAACACGAATGGTAAAAAAGTAACGCCTGCGCCATTTTTTTTTTGCCTCAAGCAATCAGATGATTCGTCTTGCTGTCATTCTGGGAGGGTAGTAGACTCCGAGAAATCATCCATATCCGAACGTTTTGTGGTTCGTCACTGTCCTTATTCCTTGCTTGGTTGAGGATTTCGTGTTTTTAGGTCTTTTTTCTTCGCTTTAACGCTTGATTTATCTTCATCAATTGGGAAAAGACTCTACGCGAGGAGGCTGCTGTTGGACTTTGTGGATATTTTGAAACTTTGTGAGGATCTTGTAGATTAATATTGATGAAAAAGAACAACACTTTGTTTAAATACACATATCCCATTATAGGAAAGTGGTTCTTCGTTTATCTTAAATTAAATTTAAAATATTTCTGCCAGGTATCCTAACGAATTGCATGTTTTAACGATATATCAGATGATTAGAAACAGAAAACATGCAGCATGATTCTATGAGAATTATTTTACCCTTTCTTCTCTCTCCCTCGCAATCGCACACACAACACGGTGACATTAATCAAGCTTCTAATTGAGTGCAGTGGAAGACCTGTACTATGCTTCACCTCCTAGACCGTCTCCTTTTGAAAAGGGAACTCCAAATTGCATTTCCTTCTCCGTACATCCAGTTCCAAAAACCAAAAATTAAAGACGCAACGTGCAGCTCTCCTCAACTTCGACGGATGAATGCTGATACGCCGTTGTCAAACAGCCCGAGACATCGTGTCAGTAAAGGCTCCAGAATCATATCTCCCGTTTGCTCTTGTGTCATCGTTGGGGACGTTCTCGAAAAGAAAGGAAAGAGTCGGCCCCAAAGGAACGTCACCGGACATAACCGTCGGTAGTCATTAGTTTCCGTTTTCAATTTGGCTTCATATTGACTTCCAGCCCACCATTTCGATTCACCCCTGGTTGTCGGCACAGAAGTCATCATCAGTAGTCGTCGTGCGGGTCAAAGAATGCGACGCAAGAGTGATGAATTAGGATATTGGATTCAAGGGAGTATTACGCTGGCTGGTTTATTGAATGTGCCCTTGACTGTTGGGGCCAATCGTGGCGCTCCGGCGTGCATGCTGCTTCTTCAAAAGAAAAGGGTTCATCCAGGCGTTCGTTTTTGAATCCATATTCGAGTTGATTTTGGAATTGTACTCCATCGTGTTCTGGAAAGAGCTAGTCGTCCAACTGCACTTTGAAAGCACGCACACACACACACACACACACACAGAACTGGTGGATTGAGCAAGGATGATCGAGAAAATGAAATCCTATTTCCGGTACGGATGTTGAGGTTTCCGGCTTAGGTGTCAAATGCGACCTCG
>KB683535.1:0-15592 GCA_000349165.1 Anopheles christyi | reverse complement strand
CCCCATGAAGAATGCTGGAAAAATGAGCAAACAAAAAAAAAAAAATCCGTCCAAGCTTTTTAGCTTCACCAAAGAGGGGGCAAACTACCGGAACCGGAATGTGCGCCTTTTGCGGAACCGATCCGTAGTTTTTTGCTTTTTCGGCTTCGCTTGCAGCGGTGTCCCCTTTCCCCCCTGAAGGGAGGGAATAAATTTGAATTAATTTGACTTCGTTTAGAGTTCAATAAATTTGCAGCCTTTGCGAGTGCGGCCTTGCCCATGCCTTAACAGGGCATTTTAGTCCCACTTTTGTGGAGCACTATTTGTTTATTTGCCCCTGCCCTTGGCGGATGGCAAGCGAACAAGTGCACCCACCCGGCTAAGGTTATCCATTGCATTCCGTTCGCATGTTGGGGATGGGAAGAGGGGCAGATTAAAATCTGCACCAGCGACCATAAACGGGCTCCAGAACCTCGACTCGACATTAAGCAGTGCGCTCACGGACGATCGTGAAGATGCACCCTGCCCCCGATCCACGGTCCTTTGCAAATAAAAAAGATTATACTGATTTAAATGCACATACATTAATTGCATGACGTGTGTGTGTGTTTGTATTTGCAGAGGCAGTTCGCGATCGCGAACCCGATTCAATCTCGGACTGCAGTAGTCGTCCACTGTCCAGGCGATCCAAGGGGTGCTCCTAGCCAGTGGGTTTCATCTGCGGCATTTGGATGAACTGACGTGGTTACGGGTGTTTAGCATTGTAACAGTACGTGAATGGACACCGTGCGTGTGTGTATGTGTACGATTCGCTCCAGAATTCCGAGGGCATGCTTCACTGATTATCGAGCATTATGTATGCACATACGTTTAAATTGGCGGGAACGACTGTTTGTTCATCCTTTTCCATCTTTTTTCTCGACTTCTTCTTCTTTTGCTCGCGTGCACAATCCAAGATTTCTTCTCACTGGGAGATGAATCACAGCGTAAGAAGGCGATGCGGTACCCGTTACGGTCGTCCAGTGTAACGCTCGGTAGAATGGCGTGCAAATTGGGAGCAAAAACCACAAGCCCTAGTTTGGGCAATCGAGTTACAGTGCTTGCCGGGGAAAGTGATGCACAGGAACTTTGTGCTTTCGAATGTAGAATATTTAAAAAAATTGAATAATATTAACATGCAAAAATGTACCCAGAAGATGTATTTTAAATGTATGAAGGTTATGGTTTAAAAAATTATTGTGTTTAAACAAGTCATACATTTATTTATTCAAATGTCAAATGTAATCTGAAGTACCGTTCTCATAGCAACAAGAACATGACTTTTTTTAGTAACCATAGTAATCATTGGATGTTTAAGGGAAAGGAAAATGGTACACATTTTCGAAACAATTCCTCTATAATCTACAAGAAATCAACTGTCAAAGGCTCAATGTACCACTGGTAGTAAACTAATTCGTATCACAACTCCAAATGCAATCTCAAGGCCTGAGCTACAACGGTGGGGTTAGTTAGTCTGCTAAATTATTTAACCCTGAAAACATCGAAATTGCTCTTTGCATCGTTGTTGCATTTTTCATCACCTTGCAGCACATTTTTGCATAGCATTGTAGTACATTGTCTGTAAGAAAATCGAGCTTTGCACCCGGATGAGCACCGATAAGGCAAGTGAGCAGTAGGCGAAAGGCAACAGAGGCAAAAAAAGCAGATTTGTTCCATTTCTGGACAGTTTTACTTGCAACGACCCCTCGGGTGCATCAGTGCAAACCACAGGGAGAAGGTGCCGGGTCACATCGATTGAATCGAGATCGGGAAAAAGTTAGACGAGTGCAGCCATGCAGCAAGTGGATTCTGGGCAAAGTTTCTTCATGCATCCAAGCAACCCGACGACCACGGGTTTCCTCCCTTTTTACACAACAGGCTTGCGTGCTACGGGGTTTTTCTCCTCTGTGTGTGTGGGAAAGTGAACCGTGGACGTGTTCCGGGTGCAACTGTGACGATGCAACGTGCCATGTACGTGCCCGACTGTATCTAATTTTCAATCAGATACACAAATAAACTCGCCCATTTTAGGGGACGACATTATTTAATGCCGGCACACGGTGGAAACAAGTTTTGCCCACACTGTGCCAAGCCATTCGATAAGCTGGGAAAGGGGGCATTTGAACTGGCATCGGTTTAACTTTTTCATTTACCAGCCCGGCTGGGTGGAGGTGAAAATTTGCAAAACCTCCCAGTGACGCAAAGTGACGCCCGGAAGGCTGTTCTCCTTGTTGGGTGGGCTACGTTATCGGGGTGCAGTTTTCACAATTTCTCACTGCCAGAAAGTGTGGGAGGGGTGGTAGGGGAAGTTTTTCTTCACCACTTTCGTTTCCTTCCTCTCCCTTTTTCTCATTTTCCTCGGGCTGTTTTTGCTCGTATCACAAATCCTTGACGTGCGGGTATTATTCGAGCTCGTGTTTTGGCCTTCTCGCAGGGATAACTTTCTGCTGCAGTAGCTTTGTTTGTTTTCATCGTTTTTTGTTGTTGTTATTGTTGTTGTCTTGTTGCACGGGTATAAGCTTCGAGCAAGAGCAGATTATGTGGGGCCCTGATCACTTTACGATGAGTGGATGCAGGGGACCGAAAATATGAGGAGGAACAGAAAAAAAAAACTCAATAAGACGACTTCTAGCTTTGGATGCTATTTTCAATTACACTCTACACTGTAAAAGCTTGTTTAGTTGAACAACAACAATGACAAAAAACAAGAAAAACAAGAAAACAAATATACGTTTTTATAGCAATTTGTGTCTCTATTTGCTTTACAGTTGTAGAGCGAGGCGAAGAGGAGCAAACAGTCGAGGTTAATAAATAAAAGTTTTTAAAACTACAGCAGCAACGATAAAGCAGCACAATTTATTGAACTGTGAGACACGCCATGCTACACCTTCGTGTTGTTGTGAGCACAAATGCTTTGGGGTTTTAGTACAGTTTAACAACAAATTCACTGCCCACAGCCACATGTGCAGTGGGGCAGTGGCACTTAAGCAGGTTTCATTAGTAAGAATGGGAATTTTTTTTTGTTTTGTAGCAAAACTCAGATTTAAACTTGAGAACACAACTTCTCACTCATACTTTTGTAGCATGGGGTCAGTTATTTTTTCTAATTAATATATGTGTTCAAAGGCTTTTCAGAACTTATCGATTTTTTTTTTCATTTGTATCATTAAAATCTATTTTTAATATTTTGAAATCCAAACGAATTCTTTACTTGTTCTTACTTATTAATGATTTTAACTTGCCGAAAATGAATGCAAATGTTTCTTGTATATAGTAAGAATAAAACACTTCTAAACAACTTTGTGCAACACTGCAACTCTGTCGGTGTAACAGTCAGACAAATACTTGCCGCGACAGTAAACTATTGCTACAATTACGCAAAAAACATTTGCATGTAGCAATAATCGTTTACCACGCGTCGTGACACTGCTCCGAGGGGAGAACGTTTGCAATAAAAAATAATCCCATTAAACTGTACAAACACAAACATCGGTTCACGATGGGTGCCTTCGACTCAGCCTGCAGTGCGGAGCTTTTGAAAGCTGCCTGAATGCGGTTTAAAACTGTAGTCGCAGAGAGGTGTAAGAAACGGTGGACTTTCCACTTAATGCTGCTCGATAGTCGAAGGGCACCGCTGTCAGTGTAACGATCGTGTGGAGTATTAAACTTAATAAATGTCATCCCGCTAGCGCCGTGTTTGGGTGTGTTTGTTTTCATCCCCGTCTTGTTGCCCCCCCTGTTTCGCTCTATCACTTAATCCAGCATCGTGCCCGTTAGGATCGGATCGGCTGCCTGTGCTGCCACGAATTAAGTCATTCGAATTCCTTCACACGATCGTCACTGGGAGGTGTTGCTCAATAGCAAAGGCAAACTACAATCCTGATGCACGAGATGGGAGGGCAGAGTTGGTCTTAAGATTAGAGCACATGTATGGTTGTAGGTTTGTGAAGGTGGTTGCATTACGACTTCATCGAACGGTACGACCGACGTGTGGCCTTTGTGCACCGCTAGAAAGGTGCAGTTCGAAATAATAGGTTTAATATCGGTATTAAAAATCCTCTCGCCGTGTGTCGTTAAATTAAATCTGCTTTTGTGGAGCTTTTTTTTTTGTTTGTTTGACAGTCAGTACGATTAACGAGGTTCTGCGGGCACGTTCTCTAATCCGTCCCGATTGTGGTGCCAAACTAGGACGACTGGTGGCCAATCTCTCGCACGTCACATCACACGACACCCACGAAATGCACTCGCTTAATGCCGTTCGTGTGTAGCACAAATCGGAAACAATAAATAAATGACAAATCGGAAGAGTATCGACAGCTCGCCAGCAGCGTGATAAATGACCGGCCGAGAGGAAGCAAAACTACAGTGGAATGTGATTGTCGGTAAAGAGAAAACATCCAAACTAAAAAAAAAACTTCCTTCTCAGCAATCAAAAAGGGGAAAGGAAGTTGTGCCAACACGCCTACACGACATTTTTGGAGCATCATACCAAAGGGAGCGGGTGCTTAAGATGTGCGTGGTGCTCGAATTTTAACACCACGCAGTTGTTGTCTGGTGTGCTGGCGATAATTGAAAACATGCAACGACACACCGAGACACGGTAACACGAACCAATCACTGGACATGTGCAAATTTTGCAGCTACGGCGCGCCGTTGTCCACGCTAATTACAATCGTTTGCCGGCCATTCAATGTTATCTGCGGTGTGGCAGCTTCTCGGGGTTTAAAATTAAAGCCGAAAATACGCCACACTCGTGGGTTTGGTTTTTTTAGCTAGCATTTCGAGGTTAATTTATGCTTCCACCACCGGGTTTTTGCGTCCATGCAGGAGGCTAATCGACTCGGCACTTTAATGGTACCATTAATGTGTAGCGCACGCTTTCCCGCGTGTCACTCTCCCTTTCCCTCTCTGCACGTTTAACCTATCCCTGGTGCTGGAAGATGCACACATGCGCCAGCTCTTTGCGCGAATGCATTCCCCCTTTTTGGTGGCACAATTATGAATATTTAAATTCGGCACCGAGCACTCTACCCGCGGTGCATCATGATTAATGGTGCAAAACTTTCGGATAGTGTATGTTGCAATTTTGCCGTGCATTTGCAGTGATATGAATTATGCATTTCACGGTGGACGAGGAGGTGGGTGCTTGGAGGATTGTTTTTTTTTTTGGAATTAGATATTCACATTCGGTGCCTTAATTTAAGCCCAATCGGGCGATATGAATGCCGTGAAACAATGGTGTAATTGTAAATCGAATAATGCGAAATATTGAATATAATTTTGCTGCAGCCACATTAAGCCTTTCGTGGGTTGTGTCTTAAATCATGTTGGAAATGAATAATACAGTCATTATTGTAATTGTATAAAAGGGTTTTTTTTTGTGATTTTTAAGTGTCTTGGCAAAAGGAGAAGGATGTTGATTTGTTTCGTAACAATGGTTTTCTAAATTTCTTGAAATTTATTTCACTTAACAGCATTTGCTTGAAAAGAGCTTAATTACACCATATTATGCTTAACTAACCTGCGTTTCAATGCGAATAATTTAAAAGTGATCTTACGGTAGAGAAAAAGACAGATCTGCTTGTAAGAACCGGTCCACGAATCTGGTGCTGACAGGTTTTCCGATGGCAGTAAATTACAAAACTACCATTTCTTTTCGATAAAGAAAAAAATCCTTCAAGTTGGATTTTGGCGTAATCTTTATGTGCATTTTTTTTTTGTCTTGCCCTGCAAAGGTTTACCCGTTTTCGTCAACTCAACTTTTAGCACTCCAGCTAGGAACTTGTGTAAACGAGTTATCGTGAACTGGGGGACGGGTCTTGAAAATAATTCACGAATTCGTTCAAGTTTACGGTGGTATCGTTCCAGAAAGCCGTGGTAAAAATACTATACCCCGTACGTTTTCCTCACTCTTGACACCAGGTTGGTAGTGAAGAAAAAACTTTTCACCCAGGGCCGAGGAGGTTGGCGGACTTTACTAGCGCTGCTGTAAATCGAAGTTTAGCAAGTAATAAAGCAAGTGTCGCGCTAAACGAACGAAGGAATTTTGCTTTTTTGTTGTTGTTTTCGCTGGTGGTGAAAGCAAATAAATTCTTTCCTCAACAAGGACACGCAGCAAGTTAGATGAAGAAAAGTTGAATCGAGAGGGAACGAAATTATTTCTTTTCATGTACGTTTGTGTTGTGTGAAGAGTTTTGTCGGCGATAGAGTGCTGCTGTCCGTGTGAGCAGTTGATTTGAAAAAGTGTAACATTTTTCTAAGTTACAGTAAGGTTTTTTTATTTCAACAACGATCTGATTGAATTCAGATTAGCTTTCAAGGGTAATCGAACGATTTTTTCCCGCTTAACAAACATGGGAATATTTTGAACCTAGAGGGGCTAAAAGAACTTTACATGGGACAATGTGAATGTGACATGTGCAACGTTTAGAAGGAAAGGTTTTTTTCTTTACCTTTTTTTACCTGCAGGCAAGTGGCAAATTGTGTCTCGCTAAAAGTACCATGTTAACTCACAGCCAGCAACATGTAACCGTTTTTTTTTCGAAGAGCAAAGTCTCAAGACAGCTCTTGCTCACCTATTGACATGTCTTGACAACCTGAACACGACAGACGGGGAAAAAGGTACAATTGACAATGCCTCCCTGTCTGGAGCACACTGTCTGGAAAGATGACGCAGCCAGCAGGCAAACGAACAAGTTACGAATGTCTTCACCACGGTCATGTGTACGTTTGTCAATGAAGAAATGTGCATCATGCCAGTAAAGGAATATTATTTCTTATTTACCTTAACATCGCGCAGTTCTAGGGAGACAGCAATGTTGCTCTCCGAAAAAAAACACTCTTAAGTTAAATTTGAGACCTTAAAATCCCTCCCTCCCTCTTGTCAGTTTATGCTGATTTTTCGCAAGCGCTAAACTTGTTGAAAGTACTTGAGCAAAAACCCTCCGGCGGAAGAGCTACGATCACGAAGCAAGAGCACCGGACGCTTTTTGGGTACAGAGTTACCACACCAAAAAATGCTTTACTTTCTGCACGAATGGCAGTAAAGTTTGATAAACTTGTGCCCCATTCTGATATGGCTGCAAGGAGGTTACCCCGTTTGCCTTCCAAAAAATGGCGAACAAACTCAAAAAAGCCTCCAAGACTGCTCGAGTACTACAACTTTGGTGACTGGCAAGGGCAGCAGGCAGGTCCGTAGCAGGTCGAATAAAACGGGGCGAGGCAATGGATAACTTTTGCTCGTGGTGCTTTAAAAATAAAACTTACCGAAATTGACACCACACTACCCACTGCCAGCTCCCTTTTAGTAGAACCTTTATCAAGAAGCAAAAAGGCGAACGATTCCATCCCGCAGGCAATGCCAGGGATATGGTTAAGTTTAACCAGAACTACAACCACTTTACACTGCCTGTCCGTGTAGTGTGGAATGTTCGAAGCTCCCTGCAAATGGCCATTCCCGTTTCTAGAGCGTCCGGAGCAGCCAGCTTCCAATCGGGGCGACACAATATTCCTCTCGCTGGCTGGCAACATAAAAGCGGTACTGTGCTTCCGGCTGCCACTATAGTGCACTGGTGCATTCGGGTTGTGAAGTGGTCGATCCCCTAGAGAAGGCTTGTTACGGGAGTTATTCAGGAGTTAGTGAAGAGCGAAACTTTTCGCCAAGAACTCACGATTGGGTGCTTTTGGGACGCGCATGGTCTTTGCAACGGAAAGGGGGCTGGTCTGGATGGTGACAGGGTAGATGTTATTTATTATAATTATATATGGGGGACAGCTTTTTTTTGTCAACTTTTCCGACGATACATTTTGCATGTGTTGGAAAGGTTGTGGTTTCGTTCGGTGGTCGCTAGTATGAGGTTGCTGTGGTGTGCATTAACGTCTGTGCGGTTGCATGATGTATACCTTGTGCGGTGTAAGGTTGAGTTAGGCCAATTCAAACCCTTATATTGCAGCCAATCGGTGCGTTAGTATAACAGTAGGCTGGAAACAGTTTGTTCGATAGTAGTGAAATTACCTATTGTTGGACATAAACATTAACACAAAAATATCTGGAACTAGCTTTCCGCGAGAAAGATTGTCTATTTCGTATTAATGAGCTAAGGAAGATGACATACCTGCTACAGCATTTTCTCCAAAAAGTTATGCAAACCTGCAATTTAATTTAAGATTCTCTAAAATTCCTTGAAGTTGAAGAGGACTTGGACACATCTAGACGTACATCAAGCTGGGCCATCAACGAGATTGAAATGTTTCTAGTGTTAAATTAATGTCGTTTAGACAACGACTGACGTCCTTTTCTGGTGGAGCTAGTTATTGCCGCGTAAGAGGCAGATATTGAGAAACTACTGTAGCATACTACGATCGATATGATTTAAATCAGCCACGACTTGCATATCCAATTAGCCTTCTTAAATCTGATGCCATCTAGTTCTCCTTGAATGAAGGATATATTTTTGCCGAAATGTTCCCAGCGATTGATGATTGAAAACTGCAAACTAGGAATATCCTCATCGAGATTACATAATGCCTGGAATAGCCAATGGCAACAATGAATATTGTAACTTTACACCAAGAAGTTGGGAAAAAAAAGTTCCAATCCACCAAATGTATACAATATTGCAGGAAAAGGGTGCACACAAAACTTTAAGCTCATACGGTGGTAACTTTTATCCGACCAAGTTTCTGTTGATCTATCATTAGGCTGGTCACAGTTATTAATGGGCAAAGTTGGCAAACACTGCAAGTCTGGGAAAGCTGCATCGAACATATTCTACACCACGTGGTGCATTTATGGCAATAAAATAATACTCCTCCCCACCTCCCCACCTCCCCACCTTCTCAGCCGGTGTATGGCTAGGGCGCAGGCAAAACTTTAATCATTGTGCAATTATGCAATTGTTTCTGCATTCGAATTCTGCTCACCGGTGCAGTTGTGTTCCGTAACGATTCCTTCCGTATGTACGTACTTTTTTGCATTGGTTTCTAACCTTTCCGGAAGTCGCAGGGGGTTGGAGCAAAAATTATCATAGCATTACTTTTTGACCACGGACATAAATCATTTGCTACTTCTGCTAGAGGGCAAAGCAGGATAAAGGCGTATAATGCGCCAACGGGAAACCGGAGAAAGTTTGATCCTTTTCCGTTCCGGTATCGGGTGTCGGGTGTAGTGGGTGGGCTGATAGGAATTGGCTTTCCGCATACCGATAACCGAGCCAATTCAGTAGTTAGCCCTGGTTCTATGGGGAGCGATGGGATGGGTAGCATTACCGGAAACTCATTCATTTTGAGCCCGAACCGATCTGAGAAAGCATTCAGCGAAACGTCCGTCCCTGGGTTGGTGGAATCGATTTTTGCACCTTTAGCCAGTTGCTCTCGGTCCTTTTGCTCGATTTGAGGCAGAAGGGAACACTCCCATTACCACCTGCTTCTCTCACCAACAGCAAGGCGAACAATAGTTCCATGAGGTGGTTTAGGTTTGCAGTGCGAGTGGTTTAGCCAACGGAACAGGAACCCCGCGGGGGGCGGGATAGCTCGTTTCCGTCCGGGCGCTGAAATTAATCAATTGAAAATCCTATTTTAAAACTTTCCCAATCCCGATTCAAATGAGATCGATTTGTTTGGTTTCGATTTCGTTCACGCCTGGGTCTGGACGTCCTTCCGGTTAATGGTGTGTCTCATTGCACATCGCCGGGAGGTCCGTTTTCTTTTGGGGCGAGGGGAAAGGTGGTGGAATCGGACCCGGTCGTTTAGTGATCCGTCCCATTTTCTCGCCCGATCGAATGGAAGCAATTTATATGGGGCTAATTTATTATAGCGAGATAATTTTATTGGATTGCCGCATCACAGCCCACTGGAAGGTGGAGATGAAGCGTCTCGTTTGCGGAGCTGAATGAGTGAACGACGTGCTCTATAACAACAGGTGCTGGAATGGAACGATTTTGCTCACAGCCGTAGTGCTTTGTGTAGATGTTTTCGTACGGCCAATAGGAATATCCTGAAGGATTCTAATGGTACAGAACGTTGTCGGCTAGAGTAGCAGGAATGAATCGTACGGGAGCTAGAAAGCAAATGTTGGAACAGTGCCGGTTGACTCTTGAAGCGACTTATGCGACAAAGTGCAACGAAGAAGGTCAGGTAATTCCGGACCGGGAACTACAAGAGCCCGGCTGTTAATTAAAATCTACAATCTTAACGCCCTGTTCTTATACGTAATTGAAGGTGTGATTAATGGCTCTGTGTAGTGGGTATTCATGGTTGGCTTAACGAATCCGATTGCCGGTAGACAGACTAGGGAGATCCTTTGATTTTGGCTGGATAATGGTGTTTGAAGATCAGGAGTTAATGAACGAGCATCTTGGGTTCTTAGCAAATGAAGTTGAAACTGTGAAACATGTGTGTTGGGTTGTATGTAGCTAGGTAGAAGTCATTACTGAAGCATCCGTTGACTCTGTTTTTTAGATTTTAGATGAAATAAGGTTTATGTTTCACAATTATCCAAAAAAGTTGAAATCACCGAGGAGTTTCTTTGGGTGAAGTAAATAGAAAATGTTTTTCTTAAATTAATCATTCAATACAAAATTCTTGAATCTCTATACAAAAGCAAACTGTTTTCGGAACTACCTTCAAAGATGATTGTTTACCAATGGTTCAAGAAAAGAGGCACATATTTCATTTTTTATTTTGATGAAGAATATCTTAAGTCACTCCACAGGGCAAATGGCACGGTCTGTGGCTTAACCCACCGCCCGATGATGCTTCCCGAACGTCTATGATGCGTGTCCACAGGCACAAACACATAACTCATACGACTGCACTCACGCACTTTTTTCATGATTTACTGATCCAATTTAAACCCAATTAGTTTCCCGCAAACGTACAAACGGTACAAGAACCTCAAAATAGCGTTGACACCCGCAACACGCTACGAATGGAGCCCGATCCGGTGACGTAAATTATTTTTGGACAGCCCGCATCGGAACTATTTCGCCTTTTGCTTAGAAAAGAAGGAAAAAGAAAACGGGTCGTCAGTTTGTTCGATTAACGGTTTGTAGATGACAAGAAACAACTATCATTCTGAAATAGGTTCGTTTTTAGTTGATCATAGTAGGCGATGATGCAAGAATGGTTATGGTCGAACGCCCCGCCAACATGGGTTAACGTATCATCGATCATAAAATTGTGCACAGAATAGAATGACAACAAAAAAACCCACAGTGAAGTACTGGGGGAGGGAAAATACATAATGAAAAACCACACTGAGGCTAACTTACAGCGTAAACGCAACGTGTAAGGTGAACCATGGCGTCGCGTTTGTTCCTCATCAATAGTACCCGTCACAACAAGTTTGTTGCGGCCTCATCGTAGGAGCCATAAAAAAAGACGACATTCAAGACCGCGTACGCACATACGATGGCATGTCGGCGTCGGGTGGGGAAAGCCAGCAGCCGAAGCAGCAGCAGAAAACTGACATAAAACGCGGCAGAATATTTTACCAACGCGACAGTGAGTCTTTAACGGCCGAAACCGAAGTACGTCAACGGAAGTCAAAGAGGTCGCCCGTGTTGGTAGAATAGGACTTCATTAATATTTTACTTGCACCGCGCGTAAACATAAACGACTTCATTATAAATAGATGATTGACAATTATTGTGCAGGCTTGTACGGGGGTTTGTGGCCATTCTTCTGCCGGTATTTTGTTGCGGCATTTTGTTAAGGCGCATGTCCAAGGGGGTATGTAAGGAACGCGTGTTAGAATATTATTGCTTGAGTTTAAGTAGATTTTAAAAGTTTCTTTAAGGAATAACCATTATGTAGCTTGAGCTAGGTATTAAAAGAAAAATCTCAGTGTTAATATTGCTAAATCATTTGCCTTTAGTTTATTTTGAATTGCATCTAAAATGCTTCAAAATTTATGTCAACCTAACATTCCACTGTTTGAGCATCTCCTTAACAAATGCAGCACAACTGTGCGTTTGTAAGACAAGGAAGCATAAAACAGCCAAGACTTACGCCCACCTTGCTTCTTGCTTGGCGTAAACGACCTGCGAGGTCATGCCGGCCTTAAATAGGCTTTCTAGACTTATGTTTTACCACGTAGCCGGATAGTCAGGCCTTGCTACGGGGGGACAGTCCAGATGAGAATTGAACTACGTCCGGCCTTTACAGGAGCCAGCGCGTCATCCATTAGACCACCGGGCTGCCACTTACGCCCACCACTAAGCTTGAAATTAACCGACGCCGGGTCTCAATAAATAACGCGCGATGCGTATGATTAATCGCTGCGACAACGTTGCTTGGAGCAGCTCCTTCACCTGCACGAGCTTTATCCAAAATTTTGGCTATTAAATGTGAACAAAATGCACAAAACCAATTATGTGAACCGCAAACGGAATACCAAGAATTGTGCACCACCCGCGTTGCCGTGTAGGTGCGTAGGCGGGCTGGCGCAAATTGTCGCAGTCACTTTTTTCTTGCTAGCGGATGAGTATGAAGATTCAATTACGCACCATAAATTAATCACCCGATCACGCCTTCCCGTGTGAGGTGAGGTTTTTTCTCTTAAAGCTACCCATACGAAGATGAAACTGCGTACGAAGGGGTTGCTGCATACGGTTTACAATTTTAATAACTTTATTCCATAATATCGGGTGGGACGTAACGACTCGGACAAAGATCGTACAATGTTTTGCGATCGTATGATGAAAAATAAAAAGCGATCGTACAACGGAATGGTTGTCAGTATGGGAAATAATGTAATAAACACAATTAAATTATTCGAACGCTTCCCTCTGCCGTCTCGGTCTTCTGGTTGTGAAGGGAGAAATAAATCTTATTTGTTGCGAAACATGCGGCAATACAAAAACTGGCGGACTCTTTTGCAGCAGCCTCGATCGATCATCAATCTTAGCGACAACGCTGGGCCGTCAGGATCGACAGGATGTTTACGGCGTGCAGTGGCATTGAGAGTGGGTTTTTATTCGTTTTTGCTGAATTTGAAGGTAGTGGAGCAGTGTTACGATTTGAACGGAACAAAATGAGAACATGAGCGGCCGTTTTCGGAAAAAAGGGGAAATGTAACGTTGTTTTGCGTTGCGATGCGTAGGACGAGAGATGATTTGTTGATGAGAGTTTTTGAAGAAAAGTTGTACGATCTTTGCTGTTTGCTTCTTTAAAGTGAGTTGTTCTTGATTTTAAAAGTGGAATGAAAAAACAAAAAGGTTCTTTGTTGGGTTTTGCAAACTAATGTATTACAAATTACCGAAGCAATTTTGAATCGATGAAGTCATAAATAAAAATTAAATTAAGAAGGAATTCATCGCAACGTCATTCTCATAATAATAAAAATAAAACGTTACATTTTATGTTATTGCTACGCTTTACGTTTACTGAGAATAACTTTTAAGGCTTTTTTTTATTATTTTCATAACAGTAGCCCTTTAAATCCATCCCAACTAAAACACATATTCCCACGACCAATGTGCTGTGATTTCTTTTCATTTTGTCACATTTTGATTTCCCGCAAAAACCAGGGCCCTTCTTTACAGCACTCCAGTGTACGTGTTGGGCCTGATGAAGTCATACGCAGACCCACACACGAAACACGAAAGAAGTGTCTTGCCGAGCTGAGAAATATTTCTATCCGATTCTACAAAACCATCCATCTTCCTTTCTTGTGACGCTGGACGGTGACCAGGCAGGCAATCGTTTTGGGGGCAATTTCTTCATTCGCAGTCGATTGAGATATGGTGTTGGTGTCGTTCATCATTTGGGTTTTTTGTTTTTTGGTTGTGAAAATGAAACAGTAAGCGTCCAACATTTATTTGTTTGATGGATATTGTTTGACAATTTTTAAAGGAATTTCGTTTACGTTTTAAAGCATTAAAGTAGAACATAACTTGAACAAATAGGTAGCATCCATACTTTTCCGTTCGAAAAATATTTTAAAAAAACACTACAAAATGCATACACGTTGCTTGGAATGTAAACCACAATCATAACGATGCGCTAAGGTAAGATTTAGGTTGTGCAAAAACCACGAATACCCCTCCGGCAACGAATTTACATACATTCTCAGGCAGTGCTTTTAACAGTGATATCGCACTAGTTTCTGCTTTTCTTTTCCACTACATCGAGCGGACTGCGGACCAAACCCGACGGCCATCCAAAACGGGAGAAGCTCTTAAACTTACAAATAAACCTACACACACACACCCCTTTAGGAATGGTTAACGTACAAAGCGGTTACGTACACTCTGCTCGGTAGCTCACATACGACGCTCGGGCGACTTCTTTATGATGGCACGTGATCGAACCGCACACTGCACACTGCTTTTATCGTAATGCAAACGTTTGCCTCTAGTCCACTGCTAGCTGACGTCGTGGCTAGCAGAAAGGATATTTTACGATTGGGATACTTTACGCTGAGCTACCTGAGCAGTTGGATGCGTTTTGCAGCGCATAAATCAACCGTCCCCGTTAACCACTTCTGTATCCGTAGTATGGAGGGAGGGGTTGGCACCAAAGTGGCCACATTCATCAAATGTCTTTGGGGTTCGTTGCGAAAAGGTTCGTGCATGAATTAGTTATGATGGTGTTGCAAATCCAGCCCAGAGTACTGGCGGTGTTCTGGTTAATAGTAAATTTAACGAGCTTTATTTGGATGGTCGCTCCGTTGGGCGGTTGAGGTTTACGGTGTTGTTAATCGGTTACCGTATGGCACGAGTTGAAACGAAAAAAAAAAAACAATCGATTTACCTTAATAGTGGTAGTTAAACAAAATGTCCGTATGTGCACCACTTTACATAGTGTTTCACCTTTCAAATACCATAGAAAATAAATAAAAGGTAATTATACTTATTCTTCTTCTTGGTTATAATGGTGTGGTGGCTTGGCCAATAAATGTGGTTGGTTTTCTGAGAATTGTTGTACTCATAGCAGAATAGTCAGACCAGCGTATTGCGGGAGGGTGGGCAGTCCGAACGGGATTCGAACAACGTTGGTCCTTATGACAGGCCTATACCTTAACCAATCGACCATCGGGCCACCCGGGGTGATTATACATAATAAATAAAATAAAAGGTAGTTTTTGTTTTATTCCATTGTCTTTAAATTTAAAGTTATCGCATTAATAGTTTTATTAAACTATAAAGCATATTTATGATTTTTTTTCACATTTATTGTAGATTAATTTAATCAATTTAATCATATAAACGACATTTCCAGTCAGGAAATTAACCGCAATATGTTGATTGTAGGACTAACCACTTAAAAACAGCTTCTTATAATCACAGCTTAGACAGTTTCTAATGTTTGTTCTTAATTTAAAAATCTTAAAAAATGAAACATTGAAGTACAATTCTAGATTTGTGTTTGCTCCCTTAGTGCCCTTGTACTCACTTAATTTAAACTAAAATTTGCTTCACCAATGCATTACAACTAACACCACAGAAAACCCCACTGATGCAAACACCCTTTCCTGGATGTAACGCTATAGTACCGATCATTATGCTTACAAAAGCGATACAAAATAAATGCAAAATTCCTTCTCTAATCCACCGGGATATGCAGTCGCTTA
>KB683534.1:0-37815 GCA_000349165.1 Anopheles christyi | reverse complement strand
TCTCTCTCTCTCTCTTTTTATTCTTAACATTTGGTAGACGTCGTTTCTTTTTCATCTACCCATCCATTCCATGAGTGTATGCATTTTGATCGGGGCCATCGGATACTTTCGGTCTAATTTGGGTTTATTATTTTCGATTATTTCTAATCGTTACTGTCCTGGGTAGTCGAAAGCGACTGTAGAGTGACAGCACCATGAATAAGGAAGGAAAACAAAGTAGGAGTCAAATAAACGGGGTTGCACCGCTAAGGTAACATTGGGAAAGCAACAACAAATCAACATTAGAGGGTTGTCTAGTTACAGATTAATTTCCAATGGTATTTGGTGTTTGATTTGGGAAGCATCTTAGCGCTTGCTCGAGTTCATTTATAGCTCGGTCGGTCTTCGAGATCGTTCGTGCGATAGCATGCAAAGGAAGGAATAAATATGAATTGGGAGTAGAGAAAAAGAACCTTTAGAACATGGTTGATTATCGAGAGAAAGTTGGAATAAATTACATCGCTTGTCTTGAGTACATTAAAACAAAGGTTTTTTGCCATTGAATTGAATTGAAAAAAATACCTCGTACAGAATGAATCTTTAGATTTGTGTTTAAAAAAAATCAGGAGCTAAATCAGAACGTACAACATGGTCACTTAGCTTTTTTCCTTGCAAACAAATTGAAATGTAAATCAACGCAATTAAATATTTTAATTTCCGTAGAGCAAATTTTGATATCTTACCGACACTGATACATAAATCACGTTCAACGACCTTCAGGTTGCTTGTATTTGCTTCACTATGTTTGATTCATTTCCAAATCCGAAATCAACCATACCGATTACTATTAACCTTGTGGGTTTCCTGCAGCAATGAGCAGAAATCAATCCGTATGTCACCATTGTACCTTCCAAATTAAAGTCGTTTGTGCCGATCTATACGAAAACAAGCGAAAGGGATCTTTACTGCACAAGAAAATAGACACAAAAATCACCAAAACATAAACGTAAAGTAAATTAAGCTCAACACAAAAAAAAGGCACCGGATTCCCACCGAAAAATTGCTCTCGGCAAAACCACTTGGCTGCTTACCCCTTCGGTGTGGCCGATCTTAAGTGGCCTCAGAAATGGATTACCATAATTACAGAGCGCCTCGATGTTCGCGTTAATAGAAATAATAATTTCAGCCTCATGCTGCATCCTCATCTTCATGCCCCACCTCACTTTAGTTCATTTACAATAATTGAACATACTTTTAAGCTCCTCTCCCAACCGACTCTCGCAAGTGCATGAGATTTCGAGTCCAGGATCCGTTACCTTTTGGCGATCCATCACACGTACGGGGACGTTTCTAGGAGCTCGGCCACTCACGCCAACCTAAAGCTATGATGATGACTTGCCACATTTGTATCAATTACTCTGCTGCTACCGATACCGTTTCCCTGAACGTAGCTGAACCATTCGGTGAGCTAAGAGGCCGCCACCGAAGAAGCACCTCATGGGTCGTAGATCATAAAAGCAAAAAGAATAATGCCATTATTGCGCCCTCCCGTCCCAGGCTTATGGAAGTGACCGCAACGTCGAGTGCCTCCATCGCCCGCTCGCGTACCCAATTGCAAGATGACTCGTCGCTTGCGCTTTCTTCCGCGTGTACTACACATTTGAAAGGGCCACTTCACTAGACAAGCGGCAAAACGCACCAGGGCGTCCGATTATGATGATCATGACGACCAAGCCAGGGTATGCTCGAGGAGCTCACGATAATGACAGTGATCGCCACTTGTTCCCTTTTGAAGGGTAGAAAAATGGCTGTCAATTTGTTTAGAAAACTACCTTCGTTTTTTGCTTCCAACCATTCTCGTTGATCGCTGGGAACGCTAGCATAACAATTTCCCTCTCCGCTCCTACTGTAGGAAAGCATAATTGGAGGCTATCATAGATGGAGTGCTTTTTAACTAGGTTCATTTACACTCGTTCGTACAGCGATTGTTCCTTCACCGGTTTACGTGACACGTGCGTCGCCGATTGGAATTTTGGGTGGCCTTTGCGAAACGGATACGGAACTGCGTATGTGTGCGGTTTTATAGCTCACCTTATGATGCTCGCTGTTTCCTAGGTACACGAGCCCAACGTTGAAAGTGAATCGAATCGCTGTACTACGGTACTTCAGTAACGTTCGTTTTAGTATCGCAAGTACCGCAATCAGGCGCAAATCAATGCCCGTGGGGCATGCTACGTTCATTGAAAATTGAGATTGAAATTTAAATGAAGTTTAAGGTAGCGGGAAAAAGGCATAGTAAGTAATGCAAGAAGCATGATCCGCAGTAGAAGCATTGAGAGTAAATACGCATCGTAATACTGGCATGTGAAAGTGTGAATAATTTGTTGTTTGTACAGCTTCAATTGCTCGTGTTCAATTATTCAGAAAGAGTTACCCAGGAAGTGTTGAGGGCATCACTACAAACATCTTCAAAGTTTTAAAATCACTAAGTAAACTTCTTTTGATCTCAAAGGTATTTAAAAGAGTGAACAACTTTAAACAATAATTTATACAGCTTCGTACAAGTTACCACAATTTTTGAGTTTCAATCCCTCCCTCTATGTCCGAGAGCTCTAGGGGAATTGGACACAAAATTGCCTATTTTACCAACTGCTCTTTTTCTTCAGACATACCACTCTCAACAATGTACGATAAATAGAGTTTTTCTTCGGAAATTAGATACGCTTCAATTTTGATTAATACCACACCGGGCTTAAGACTTCGCGCGAGGTCTGGACATTGAGTAACTAACAGTGTGTAGCTCGTGGCTCAGCAAGTAAAGGGAAGTTTACTTTCAATTTAAACAATTCACCAACTAACGGTGTTCAATAGTCTAGACGCCATCGCTTTTGGCACACGTTACGAAAGCGAATTCCTCTCCTCAGCTTCTTCCCATTTCTCTGCGGACACTGGTGCTCCGGTTGCTCTGGATCGAAATTGTTCCGTTCCGCCAACGTCACGGAAGCATCTTTCAAAGATCTAAACCATGTTGGTAGTACATGAATGAAAGCGAAAACAACGTGGAGATTTTTAGAAAACGAAAATCAAACGCGTGACCATTACGGTGCACTATCGGTCAAGAAAAGTGTAGACAAGCTATCTGAAAACTGAGTAGAGCTTCATGTTTTACCAACTGTGAAATGGATGCAAGATATGGAGAACGATCATAAAAAAGTAAAAGTAATAAATATTTCACACACCAACACCCAGCGCACTTTACTTTCCGCAACGAAATATGTCCTATGGTGTGAACAAGGAATTGCAAATTGCCATGAAAGATCGAGTTGAGTTCATGATTATTACAAAAGAGGGATATTTATTTACAAGGTCAAAAAGTTTGCACTTACCCACAAAAGAACGTTGTCATAATATATCTTCCATTTGAAAAGCTCTTCTGTTTAGCAAATGATCGATTATCGGTATGGGTAGAAAATGAGAATGAACAAATTCCCAGAAGTATTACAACGTGTAATACAAACCCTCAAAAGAAAGTACGCGGAATTGTATAAACACGGATGTACGCTTGATTTCAAATTTCCGCAATGGGTATCGTCGAAAAAAAGCTGCAAACAAACATAGCATTAGATCATGCACAGCACAGCTTGCGATCGAAACACTCCCAAAAACGGATCCAATGATCGTTTGCAATCATTGCTGTGCCGTGCAAACGCCGACAAGGAACAATTTAACGATCTGGGCACTTCGCATCACTGGGACCACATCACAACAGACACTTGGACAAGAAAGTATGCCTTACTGCTCGGTGCACGAGGTAACCGAGTGGACAACCTGGGCTGGGCCGATGGCTGCTGGGAAACAGTACAGCAATACGAACAAAAAATCACCACACCGGGAGAGTAAAAATCAATCAAACTAAACATCCAAACACAACAAGTGCCCCCGACGAACTCTTGTACCCCTTTCCCCGCAAGGGAAAAATCTTACTGATTTCCTTCACCTCCCTCTGACGTTGATGCTGTCCGGCTGTTTGGTGTCTTAGAGAAGGGATCGTAATCGCTTTCGGTCGTCCGTTATCGAGCCATCGTCTGCCAAAGGCTTCAAAACAGTCATCAGTCATTTCTTGACACCGCGAGAGAGACGACCTGGTGTAACCAGATCGAGGTCGAAGTAGGAGAGGGCGTTTTCGGTCCTATCGTCGAACGAAATCGTCTTGACATGAGCGGTGTACTTGCGCTTTGCCTACTTGCCTTTCTCAGTATCCGCAGTAACTGCTGGAGGTCGAATAGCGAATGTCTTACCGAAAAGTCAAACGAAAGGAAGCGTAGAGGGTCAAACGTTTGGAGCATGGGAATAGTTAGCTTTGGGCGTAATGAATAGCCAAAGGGGAATGGTGATTTCAATGTTTGAACAACGATAAACGAATGACAAAAGGTCTAACTAAACGTATTGTTTGTTTCAAGAGTAATGATCTGGTGTTTCAACAAAACAACAAGCTGTTTAACTAGGTAACATTCAGGCCCCAGAGACTTCAATTTCTTTTACCAGAGCACAGAGAAATAAAAAGAACTTGCAACGATTGATTGAATCTTTAAAATTAATTGAAAATAGCCTTAGCCGTCCTTATTTGGACAAGATCATAGCTGAGAGTAAAATTAACCCAAAAGAAGATAAAATACACACGGTGCGTACTTAAACTATCGAACTTTTCGAGACGTCGTGTGGTTTGGGGTTTAGTTTTATGACTCTCTTGCGCAATCAATGGATCAAGTGTCTCGCGGGAAGGAGTTGAATGTACTGTAAGGTATTATGCCATTGGAAAAGAGTCTCCTATATTCCTGCTGAAGAAAGAATAGGAAAGATGACTTGGAACATGGGGCTAGAAGCATGTACATGCCACAATAAATATTGCTTTCCTACGTACGTCTTCACCATCAAATCAAAGTGGTGAAATTATACCCACAGGGCGTACTTGTTGAGCCGGGAGAATGTCAGCACCTTACGCGAACAAAAGACGTCACAGCGACCTCACTATCGTCAAGTTCATCAGTAGCCTTTCCGCCGGGAGGCTTTCAACGCATGGCGTAGCATTCCGCGCTCCCGAAAGGCGCCGTTATATGGTGGCGCCTTCAGCATATCCGAACCGACCGACCGCCCGGTCGACGGAGCGATGATCTGCCATGATGCAGCAACTCACACCCACCGATTGAGCTCCCCTTCATTACGTGCCTTCAAAAATCAAAATAAAAAGAACTCTTCCTCTTCCAATACCCCTTATTGGATGCATTAAAAGCCACACCGTCTTAAGTACCTGTACGATAGTTCAGATTTGGATGGCGGGATAGGACGCCGATCGTTCCCAAACATTCGCTTCCCCCTAAGCAAACCCACACTGGGCTGGCCAGTGTCGGTAATTACAATGATTAGAAATGAAATGGCAGAAGTTTGATAAAAACGGTTCGTCTGGTGGCTTCCAGCGCACCGTCACGGTACAGTGTACTTTGGGGCATCACTTCCAAAAGGGAGCTATCATTATTAGCAGGCCTCCTGATTCTTAAATTCCCTAAAGGTTGTCCTGTCATCGGCGCGGAGTGACCGCAGTGTCCAGTGCGTTTTTATGAACGAGATGCCAAACAAGTGGCAAATGTGCACACCCTGACACTGGAACTCGCATCAGCTGGGATTGAATTGGAAAGGTGCTGAGTTGGTGAAGAAACTAACGCCTCTTCCACACTAGCTTCCACGACAAAATTCGCAACAGACACAAGCACACACTCGCATTCCGAGACACGACCGCTCCGGGAGAGTTTGGGCCAGTCGACACTTAATTTCACACCCTGCTGAGTTTGCTCAGGGGTCAACCTTTTTCGGCCTAAACGAAGACCTGGCGCTTTTTAGGTCAGGAATGGTGCTCCATGACAATGAGCTCGTAAATGAAGAATTATGGGGCTCAGCTTTTTTCGAGAGAAGGTGTGTTAGATTCTGCTCGGAAGACGATCGACTCGTGAAAGTTTTGCAAAAGTTCATACGCGATGTTCTTTGACCTTTCGTAGTAACAAACTTCAATAAATCTCATCTCATCTCCAAATCACAATGTTATTCGCTTTGAAGGAAAGCATCATCGATGGTTTCGACCAAACACGTAAGTTATGTTTGCACTATCGGGCTTATGGAATCAATTTACCTCTTTACCGACGTCTCTCGGATCAGATGTATCGTTTCACTTACCAAATCTTGGATGCCCAGTGGCAAAGGGAGACCCTGGAAATTGAAACGCGTGGTTTGAAAACGGGACAGCTTAAGCATCAAGACCAATCGATCGCATTTTCAAGACGATAATTCGGGAGCAATGGCTTCAAGGAGTAACAGCACACAGACACACAACAGCAAATGGAGCTGAATTTCAGGGTCCTCTCTCTGCGTTCGCCCCTTTTTCCCCACGGTATCGTTGCCATGTCCAGCTGGAATTCATATTAGAGATGAAGTGTATGTTTCGATTTTACTTGGAGTAGTTCCTGAGCAAGAAGAGATGAACTCCAACTGACACGGGAAAGCTGAAGAGGGGGGGGCGAGAAAGGTAGAATACTATCCATCGGTAAGCTGGAACGTAAATGGGGAGTAGCGATTGCCGGAAAATCTGAGCGTTGGTAAGCGTTTGATTGATGGACAAGATAAGTCGCGAGCTGCTGCGATAAAAGAAGGGGAGGAGATCTGCAGAAGGCAACTAAACCGTGGGTACGCACACGGGGCAAGTAGGGACTTGCTGGGCTGTCTGAGTGGGCATTCTTGAGTAGTTGAACGATCGATTGTGCGGCATACAGTGGTGCTGCCATGAAGCAGCTTGATCGAACAATGAAGAGCTGCTGCATGACTAAGAGAGGATAAAATAGAACGATCAAAGTATTCATCTTTTTATGGAACAGCTCAACTCCGGTGGCATTTTTATCTGCTGTGAAGGAAACTACCACACTACAACTGAACATTGTACGTAACAAGAGTAGCATTAAGCAATGCTTTATGAAATCGGTTGGGATTTTAAAGCGACCTCTTAAAAACATAATAATAATAATCCAAACAACATGTAGTTGTGAGAGCTACAACGCACCCGCAATTAAACGCCATTGACGCAGCACTACACGAAAGAGCGTACAAATAGCCGAAAAACGGTCGAGCAAATACGGCTCGCCACACTAATACACAGCGAAGCTGGCACATAAAACTCCTAAAAATTTGCATGAAAATCGCATGCTAATAAATCTGTTTTCTTCCCTGGTATCCCTGTCATGGGGTGGCCCGCGTCTACCACCATCCAGCAAGGGGCAGAGACTCTAAAAACCATTGCTCTTGCGATTAAACCCACCGATATCTATTCGGCAAACTCACCACAGCAGACTTGCGAGGAAGAGGGCTACAGTGCTGATTTTATTTTGTTGTGTATCTCTTAGAAATTAACTAACTCCGGTATTCTGGAGGAAAAAAAGAACGTTACTCTAAAACCGGGCCACAAAGAAACAGAGGACGAAAGAGAAAGAATGGCTCAGAAAGAGAGCTACCGCAGCAGTTCATTAATTTGAGCTTTATTTCACCGATTTGCCGTTTATGCGCCTTGGCGTTGGAGGGTAATTTGCCGTTTCGAAAACTCCGAAATATCATTGGCGCAACTGTGTGTGTGAGTTAGGAACGTTGGTGAAAACAGTAAGCCTGTATCTTTTGTAAAACCGCTATGCCAAAAAAAGGCAGAACTGAAGCATGGATTAAAAACTAGTGATCGTCGCGTTTGCTGCAGCGTAATTATGACAACTTCTTGGTATGCTCTATTTTGCATATTCCAAAGAATGCTAGGGGGAACTCTTCTTCCCGCCACCTCTTAACCAAGGAGGAACCATTTGCGTTAACAGTATCGTTTCTGTAATCTGTGGAGGAAAGCCTCCGACCGGTCGCGGGCAAAATCATCGTATCGATGCGATTGTCTTTGCCCCCGTCTTCCCCAAAGAATGTCGATGAAACAGATTCAGAAGTGTCATAAAAATTTACTGCCCACTCCAACGGATGCTAACGGTTCATAACGAGAGAAGTCGGTGGCTTTGCTTCATTTGAGGGCCATTTTTTACCCATTTCCACCGGCGGCTCGGAGTTTGCGGATGGATTGTTATGTTGAGCCAGCTGTACAATAGTTACCCAATGCACGATTCAACCGATACAATGCGATGACAATTAGCTGTCACCATAAGCCGGACATGCTCTGGAAAGTCGGGAGGTAACATTTCATGAGTTGTGAATCAAATTAAATCTAAGTGTTGCATTGAATAAAACAGCATTTGTTATGGGTATACGATTTAGCACTGTTTTGTGAATCGAATAAAGCACATGTTTAATGTTTTTCTTTACATTCTACTCAATTCTCAACCTTTTTTTTGTTATCTTACAAGTGCACATCAATCAAAATCTTATATTCTGTCAACATTCCACTTCAAAGCTAACAAAAGTTCAACTACAAATGATGGTCCAGAAAGGAAAGAAAGAAGCATACAACAATAATCCGATTGCAAACAGATACTCACACTCGAACGCAAACACGAGGTATGGTGGCGTCCATCGTAACATACGCATACGGTGGCGTCATTCCCATGCTCAATCATATTTCACAGCCATAGCGCTCGTTTGTGTGATGGGCTCATCAACATCGCGGTAGCCACATTGTATCATGCTGTGGGTACGGAAAACAAATCTTCATCACGCCAGATCAATTAATAATAATACTCCTTCCGAGTACCATTTCTCCCACCTTTTCCCAATCCCGCAACAGGGGGAAGAAAAATAATTCTAATCCCTCAGTACATGCAGCTCCTAACTTTGACCAGGTGAGGTGCGCCCCTGGCTGGACAATCAGCTAAAGAATCATTACTCATTTTTTTAAGTAGTTCAATAGCACATTAACCGAAAAATCTACAATCTATTTAGAATGTTGCTCCACCCGTTTCTCCTGTGTACCACATCCATACCATGCCCACCAGCCGTAACGTAACCAACTATCAAAACATACTTACTCGCAAAGGGTATGATTGAACGTTTTTTTCACGTTTTTTCCTTCATGAGAGAGTCATGCTGATGATTGTCATAAGGCTGAGGAAAGGAGCAGCGTTTAAAAAAAAAAGAAGCACACGAAGTAAGGGCAAGTGAGCGGACTTATTTCCTATGATTAATTGTTCCCGCAGCTCGATTCACGTGGATTTGCTTAATGGTGTGGGGATTGTCTTCGTAGTTCCCTTTTTAACATTATTCTCCTAAACACACCGTAGTTGAACGTTCAGTTGTGATCATTTACCGACCAGTCGCACCCCATTTCTTTTCTCCCCGCAGTTCGATCCATTTGTCCAGGGTTGGCTGTGGTTTGTTTCTTAATTTTCTAGAACACTGGCAAAGCAATTTAAAGTACGATCCAAACCCTAAAATCTTACTAACATATCGTATTATGGGCATGTATGATACGCAGAGCAAGAAACGCAGTCTCCATGGGTGTGGGGCATCTCAATTAAATTCATATTACTCGTCCACAGGGAATAATTCGATCGATACACATACCCAACTATGAAGTTTGAAGTGCTAGAGAGAGTGAAAAGTAAAAGGTTTCGAAACAAAAACCACACCACTCTGCCACCCATCCGGTTGAATTGTGTGTGTCGAAGTGGATGAACGAATAAAAAAGTAAACAACTAATTTTACAACGCTAGTTTAAAAAAATGTGCCAACCCTCATACCGTCGCGCGGGTACACGGTAAGGGAAGCTGAAGTCCGAGTAGTTCATGCACATTAAATTTCAATTAATCATCGGTTCAAATTTCGTGGACGGTTCGTGAGTTGCACGGGTTGCTCCTTTCTATTTTTAAGTGGAGGTTAAAGAAATGCAAATTACTCAGTCAAGGTGCTAAAGCATGTGAGGGAGACCTATTGCTACAATTGTTTAGAAATTGATTTGAAGAAAGCGACATAACGTTAATTGTTTGTGCGTTATATTTATCAATAAAAAAAAGGGTTATTATTTTGAATTCCTTCAGTCAGTACAGCAGTCGCTTATCTCCAAACAGATACATCTCCCAATGGCTATACCTCGTTGAATCAAACCAAAGCATAATAATACACCGGCAAAAGTGTTGAATTTAAACAGTTTTGGAATTCCAATTAAGCAGCCAATGTGATCAATGAGGTGGAGAAAAGCGAAAAGATATCACCCTGTGATGGGCGCGCACATTTACAGGGAGGCGAAATCCTTTGCCCCCGACAAAACACTCCAACTATGCTCACTATCTTCCACCGTTTTGATCATCTCGTCCCCCTTTCCTTCCTTTTTCCCATCCTCTGTTAAACTTCCCCAGATGCTTGGGGTCGGATTTAAAATGCCATACTCATTAAAATACCCAATACCCGAACCGTATTTCGATAGCACTCAGCCACACTGGGGGGAGCCGTTGACCATAGTCCATTGCCTTTAATGACAGTCCAGGGGTGGTGATGCGGGAGCGGCATTCAAATGAAGCTTACGATAGAGATGGAGAGAAAAAGAGAGAGACAGTCCAATGTTGTCGCTTTGAACACTTTTGTATCCCCAATTTTTATTTCGACAGTGGACAGGGGGTGAGACTTCGTAATTTTATACAACCAGAAATAAAACACAAACGCAAACAACTTATCCCCCCAGCATCCGGCAACGACATGCATGGATATTTTTTTATGTTTCTCGTGTCTCTTCCTCTTCTCTTTACACGGTTTTATCCCTTCCTTCTCCCCGTTCCAGCGCACAAATTTACCTTCCACCTTGCAGTACAGTGCGGTGTGGTTCAAATTTGTGCCTAATGCCCAGAAAGGATTCCAGCGGCCAGCAAGCGACGAACCCGAACAGACATAAGTGGACCCAAAAAAAACCCCACAGTAAAGAGAAAATCGAAGAAGATAAGTCTAATAAATAAATCGAATAAATTTATCTATTCCGTGTGGTTGCTTCTCCCATTTTCGGCGGTCAGCTTCCCCTACCTACCATCGACCACTTCTGGCCAGTTTTGGTGGACTATCTCCCTCACCCACTGTCACTGCCTTCCGCGATCGATCATTTCCCTCCTCTGCCCTCTTTTTTAGGTGAACGTTTCCCCTTTGCGGCAGTGAAAGGAGTGAGGGGAAATAAAAGAAACTACGCCAACGTCTACACTGAGCACTACGATTAAATGGTCAAAGCTTTAGGCGTTTGGTACCTGCAATAAACTTTACCACCTTCGGAGCCTGTCTCGGGTTTAGTGCTTTCCTATCTGGAATTCCGAAAAGTTTAAATCGGATTTAAATAACTACCTCGTTGGACAATTGCCATGAGTACACGGGTCTACTTCGTGCAGATGAGCAAATATATACTAATAATTAATTTTATTTAAGACAAATAAACATTATCTTCACTGTTGGTTCAGTTCCTATCCTGTTCGAAGCATCTTTACGTTATCTGCTAAAACATGCTTCGTTTACAGAACCATCAACACCACAATACAAATGTGCTGATTCCTATCGAACCGAAAACACTGGTCCCGACTTATTTGCGTACTGTCCGCTATGCTGCGCTTTCTCCCGCAAGTTCCTAATCACACTGAATAAACCGATCAAGCTGAACCAACTGCCGATTGCCCAGCAGCAGCAACCGTTTGGCATCAGTACAAAAGTGAAGCGGCTAAATGAGACGGCTTATCGCGGATCTTTTATGCGGGACTCGCGGGAGCTACCATTACGGTGGCCGGGAACTCGCGCTCGGTGGACTTGGAAGGTGGAAGGAATGTTCGTGATTTTATACCGTCACAGAGCGTCACGTGTTCGTTCCCTCTCGCTGGTTCGCTCACTTCGTTCGATTTATCGGAATATTTTGACCTTTTCCCGATTGTATCTCTTTCTCTTGGGCTCACATGTTCTCTGTTTGACTCGCGACTCGCAACATTGTCTGCCACCCTTCGTTACCGACCACGGATGGTGATAGTTTTACCACATTCCACATCTTCCTGTTTTGTTTCACTGACCGTCTTAGAAATTCTGTTCAAAAAATTTACTCTCATCTTTGTTTCGTTCCATTAGCTCGCGTTTATTAACGGCATGCCTGGAGGATTTTTTCTCTAATTCGGTGTAATAAAATGTATTCATTTCTATTCTTTCCCTTACTATTTTCTACCAATCGATTTCTTCGCATTGAAGAAGCACAGGAGGAGTTTTTTTTTCACTTTCCTCCTGATAGATGTAATGCCGGACCATAGCGGTGTTTGTCGATATTTATTACGCACGGACATTGGACGATGTACCATAACCTCGCAGTCGTGCGTCATTCTAAAGCCAACATGACAGCAAACCTTTCAAATACACTGCTTGGCATGTTTATTCTCTCTGTGCCTTTATCATGCCCACCGGTACACAAAGTGCGTAGGACGGTGGAGGGCGGTAAGGACAGTGACAGGTATTTATGCTGCCAGAAATGCACACACACACACACACACTTACACAGTCACTGTCGGAAAACCATTCCAAGCTTGATCAAAGCCAATCGAGCGCCGTTTTTTTAGACTGTTCGTTACCTCTCTTGCATTCCGAAAGAAAGTGCTCAAAAATCGGGTGCAGGTTTATTAATGGCGTGTTGATAAAGCGGGAGAAAAGGAATAAGCAACCCCACACAGGGACATTTCATCTTGCTTCATTGCGTTGTCGTATATTTTCTACTCGAATGAAAAGCAGTTTTTTGTCCTGCTGCTCGTTCTTCTAAACACAACTGTGACCGTAGTTTTTATGGCTAACTTTTCATATAGCACTGGTGTGAGGTTAATTTTGAACGATAACTCCAAAACCACCCGTAGGTGTTTCCTCTTCTCCAGAGCGCATCACACCCGATGGCGTATGTAAATGTTTTCTCCTGTTGCAGTGTTGCGTTCGATTGGTTAGGCCACCAGCATCAACGCGAACATTTTTGGGACAATTTTACACGCTCCCAACACCAATCGCCGGCGGCCACCGCTACTCTACGATCGGGCGTAAATTAAGAGCAGTAAATCATTAGTGATTTACTGTGGGCACATTAAGCGCGATCCTAAAGGTGGCCCAAACGTCCAAAGGGGACCACTTACGGGTGATCAGAACCTGTGAGCAAGTATGGTGAATGAAAGAGGAAAAGATTCTCTAGTATTCTACCTTTCTATTTCCCGATTGCAAATCCCCAATGTCGTCGACCTCCGGTGACACTTGCTTAGCTGTTAATTGCTTTTTGGGAAGCCATAACGGTTGCTCATTACGATTGAAATATAATTATTTGCCTTTGATATTTAAAAAAAAAACTAACTATGTCAAAATATGTAATTTCAAAGGTTTAAACAACGTCCTCTGAACATCTTTCATAGAAACTGCGACTTTGACTCATCTGTTGTGCCGCCATTAAATTTGTTATTAAACAGCTCGATCTTTCTCCACCAAAAACGCAATAACTACATCCGAGGAGGCTAATCCTTCCAACACCGCTATACCGCTAGGGCAGGATAAACCATCGGTCGTTAATAGTTTGAAAAAAAGTGTCTGTAATAAAACGTTTCAAGCCGAAAATATAATCAACCACCCCGTTCGGTCCTCCTTTGCCTTTCCCTCCATGTGTACCTCTGAAAGCAGCGCCTAAACAAACCGGTAATGAAAGAGTAAAGACCTCATAGATGAAACAGAAGAGCCACAACATCTAAAATCAAACCAAACACGAGTCCTAGGTCTGTTGTTATTTCTTCCCCCTTTTCCTTAGACTTGCACACGCAATCTTCGTTCGAAATGGGCATCTTGGGATGAGATTCACCGACCACGGGGGAAAAAAGCCTACACTAGAAGGAAAACGCAGGAGGTGAGGAGACGATGGTGATAAATATTTATTGCTTTTGATTTTTAAACTTGAACGTTTGATTTTTCACTGTTTTATGTTTTGTTATCTCCCTCTCCTTTCCCCGTGCCCAATCGGGTTGGTATCGCCAACAGACAGGAAGGGGGCAATATTTACTTCACCACCCTCATTTCACCCAGCGTGTCGCTTTACCCATCCGAATAAATTCTCACTTGCTCACGGACTCCATAAACCCTGTATCCCCCCATATTTTCGTTGATTCGTTCAACTACGAAAGACACTTCTTGTGGTCCCACCGGGCGGTATAGTATTTAGAGCCAGCTTCACAAATTGCTGAGCCCATCTCTCTGAGTGTGCAAGAAAATGGCCGACACAGAGCCCGATTTAAAATCTTCCGCGCGATGCCGAGGTCTTACGACTGGAAGGCTTTTATTTATGATACAGCTACCCTACTGACTATCTTGCTCTCTTCCTCATGTTTGCGGAACATGGCTACAGAAGTCACAGCACTCCTTGGCTGATTCTAAGCGCTCACATATTTCACCGTTTGTTGTCCGAAAATATGTCTGCATCCTACCGCTAACCTAGGCGCATATTAGGTCTATTGCGAAGAAAGGCCATAAATCCTTCACACCCATTCGTCGCGGTAGAAGCAACAACTGCAGCCGTAGGCGGTGCAAGGGGGATGCTTTTGGGAATGCTTGATAATGAACTGAGATGCTGTCAACTCGCATACAAGGTGTATGCATAGAACGATTTTTAAAATCTATGGTTTGGAACTGGTAAGCTAGGATTTTTGGAAAGGTTTTTGGAGACTACCATACCTCCAAATGGATCGATTACATGATAATTTAACGAGAAACCTGTCTACAGATTTGGACATCTGGAAGAGATGCGATGTTCGACGTGTATTGTTGATGCACAAATAAACAATGCATTCGGGACATTATGAGGCTTTTAATGCATACCTGGAATGTTTCCTCAGCTATTTTGAAGCGCAACAGCGCAATAAGAGATGTTGTAAATAATCATTTTCGAGGAATGTGTTATCGCGAGGACGATGCAGTGAAGCAGTCAGGCCGAAAATGCTAACCAAAAGCCAAACACTAAGAACTCGGGCTGCGGTCATGACAACTGAGCGTAGATGAAAACGAACTACACAAAACCGAACATACCTTAAGCAATGTTGGGTAATTTTTATTGCTTTATGACACGTTGGTCCAGTGTGATCTTTTTATATGGTAAGGATCGTTTCAATCTTCCCTAGCATACATACGCATACCGAGTTAGAGATTTAGCTGTGGATTTTTGCTTCACTATGACGTGCAAACGGAACAAGCTAGAAACGCCACAGCACATCTCTTTCATTGATCTGGACACTAGGCCAGCTTGACCAATCACGTCCAGTGAAGGAGATGCTAGAGACGTGTCAGAAACGATCTACTACGCCATGTTCACCTATCTTGGGCCTTTGCGTGCTGCTGCGCCTGTTTCTTTTTGGAGCCGGGTCAACCACCTAGATTCGATGTTCGTAACCGTCTTCATCTCACTCCAGGTGCTCTCTAACCGAGTTATTTTGGATGGATGTCGCATCAACTACCCGTTTCGTCTGTCTATGCCGATTTGTTTAATGATGGTGTGCACGAAAAATGCTACACGGAGCTAATTTATTTATAATTGAAATTGTTGTTCTGTTGTCAATCAAGGCCAGACTAGCTAGAGCATGAATACGGTGAGGAAAGAGCGTTTAAAGAACAGTTTTGGTTCGTACAATAAAAGCATGTATATAAATCGTCAATGAAGTCTTAAATGACATTAACAGTGAAATCAAGGTGAATATATATATTAAACCAGATCATGCTTCGCAGTTGCTTCACGTTTGAAAAGCATTCCTTGCTGATTCCCTCCTGCTCCATCCCATCTTACGTTAAGAATACGGCGAACAACACATATTCGTACATCTGATTGCTTCTTTGCGTAAGATGCCGCCTCACGACGTTTTGTGATTGTTCTCCGACTGCTAAACCAATCCATCCTTCGTACATCCAGTCGCACCGCGGAGCGCATTTCATTTCAGTCCCAGCAAGTGTCAGCATGATGGCCGGAGTTTGTATTCTACCCCGCCAAAGCCGAACCACTAAAACAACTACCATTCTTGATGCTCATATTCGGCCTCAACTGTTTCCAACCTTTCCACAAGAACCGCTTCCCCAACCAGACAAAACAAAAATCATTGCATTTGCTTTGAAACCCTTCTTGAGGCGCAACTCGGGAAGGATTTTGAAAGCTTTCCCGTGTCCCAAACTGAGCGCTGTTCGTACTCCTCGCACTTCTCCAGTGTAGAGAACGGACGCTCGAGATATCCGTAATGACTTTCAAAACGTCGTCCTCGTTTCACCCAGTACACCAATCTCCAATCTCCAACCTTGCCATGTTCGCATGAAGCTGCGAGTCGTTTAATCCATCGAGTAACATCGAAGCGAATTCGGAGGATGGAAATTAATCCTTCTCGCCCTCACCATTTCGTTCAATCATTCGTGTGGAGTGGCACGGGAGGGTGAACGCTTTGAGTAGCGAATATTATCTCACTCAATTTCGCAATTCTGACACTTCATCGCTCTTTGCTCTGGTCAAATTGTTTCAACTTCTTCGGTTCGTGAACCAGTGGAAGAGGGAATGGATGGGTGTGTATTAGTGCGAATAGTGTGTTAGGTTATAATTATAATTTACTTGTCATATTCTGATCCGTTCTATCCGTTCGTTTGAAAGCGTAGCAAACTCATTCGTAGAAGCTAATTTAGGATACTGGGTACAGGTAATTTTCTGTAAACAGTTTTAAAGTAAATTAAATGTTTGATTTATAGAAAAAAAGCAATGTAAACCCTTATTCACATTTTCAAGACTAGGCCTTATAAGCTTCATCAAAAAGGAAGAAAACATGGGAAAGTAGTAGATTCCTTGTTTTTTGCAACAATCGTTTCCTGATCATTCATTTGCAAAAAACTACCTTCAAACACACATACACACACACACACGCTTGCATGCGATTTCACTCATAAGAAGTCGCAACAGCAAAAACAACAATTTTAACCTTAAAATCCATACTCAAATGCCACTTCCGCCCCAGCTTTGGTGAAATCCGCTATGTTGACTGCTCGCCGTTGCCATCTTGCCCATTCTGCTATGTCGGTTTATCTATCGCTTACTTGTATTTGGTCGTAGTCAAATCTTCACCCTCTTTCGCAACATATCTCCAAGCCTCCCTGCGCTGCACATTCTCTCCAATCTGGTCATATTATTTACATCCGAAGAAAAATCCTCCATTATATGTCATCCAAATCGTCTCCGCTGCTTTTTTTGCTTTGCTTTCGATTCATTTCATACGCTGGGGTGCGTTTCGTGGGAAAGACGTACAAAAGAGGTCGGTGCTTATGATCACTACCCAACCCGTGATCTAGGAATAACCACCGCTGTATGTGGCGCAACGAATGGTTGCGTGGCTTCAAATGAGCAAAATACGACAAAACAAAATCCATTCCTTTGTTTTCTCTCGATCTTCGGCATATTTGTGTACCTCGCTACAGGAAAAGGTTTGAAGTTACCATCGATGTGCAGGGACTAAACTATTAATTACCGACAGCGTCGTCATAAATTAATCCACCCGAAATTACAACTACACGGGACTGCGAGCCTGGATAGAGAAAGATCCTCACCACCCTTCATTCCTCGATCACGACCCCTGCAACAAACGGGCCAGGAAAGGCTTAGATTCAAGATAAGCTCGATAACAGCGCGGTAATGACCAATAATGTACGCATATGCGCAGCGTCTCGCGTTCAATAGGGAGAGAAAGAGGTGACACCCGGTGTTGAACTATAAGTCGAGGCGTTCCAAGCAAATGAAGAAGAAGCCCCCGAGGGGAAAATAAATGGGAAAAGCGTTGAATATCCCCGATTGGACAGGACGTGGGACGTGCAGTGCTTTATTTTCTACTCTTCTCTTTCTCTATAAATTGGTCAAAATCTAACGAAACACCAACGTCCGAACCCGGATGGACTAGAGCGGGAAAACAAATCTCAATTTAAGGGTAACGTCCCGTTTTTGCCCACTGCATGAAGTGAAACACAGGCCATATACCGTTGGCAGTGGCAAAAGGAGGTACTGGCATGGGCAAGACAACCCAAACGTTCGGTACCGAAAAGATGAGAAAAAATAAAATATTTTAAATTATTCAAATTATCATAGTGCTGGTGTGGGGTGAACGATGTGGTGAGACGAGTTTCAAAACTATTCACTACCCGTAAAAGAGTGTACAGGTTTGGGTTGGATATGTGGGGAAGACTGCGACACAACATGCGACTCTAATCGAGCGAAGGGAAATGCCGAAACTATATAAATAAGGCACATAACGTACGGCTATTGACCGCCATGGCAAGGGGAAGACAAGAAATAATCACACGCTTTTTACGTTGCGATACACCAATTTCGGATTATCTGTTGTAAAGGAAACCATGCATGTAGGGAGGCAAGCGAATTAGACAGCAAAGATTGGGATAGAAGAAGCATTTGTTAATGTTTGGATATGCTCAACTCACAAACGGTGCAATTATATAAATGGAGTTTTTTTTTCAAATTATTATTGAAATGAGGATTTTTATATGTTATATTTAGTAACAACAACATCTTTTATTCAATAACAGTTCTACAATGTATGCACAAACAAAAGATCACATGATGTAGGCGAAAATAAATAACCTTGTTACTATGCGTGATCAAATAGACCGATTGACCAAATCGATAAACCTGAAACGGTCGCTGCAAATGGAGATCGGTCAGTCGAAGATGGACGACACAGCATTTGCACATCTAGTGAGGTTCTACTCTAGCATCAAATTGAAGAAAAAACATGGTTCAAAATGACCTTCCTGCTTCATGGAAGAGGGGGGAGAGAGAATCTCGAGCACAGGATAGTGGACGATTTTGGCTTCAGGTAAGCAGGCAAACCTATTCAACACTAACCGTGGAGGTTGGTCGAGGCACAGAGATTTTCGATATGGTCAAGCGACGAACCCCCAACTCGACGAGTGTCACCACCAACCGACATTCCCACCAGTTGTCCCGAACCAAGGGGATTAATCACGGCGGTACAACGAGGTCTCGTATGGAGTAGGTGAAACACCGAGCAAAGTCTCTGAAATTGTTAAAATATGTAAATTTGGGGCTACAAATTTTATTTATTTTTGACATCATTTTCATCTCATACTCGCTGTATGCTGTAGATTTGAATGGTACAGAAGATACAGAGGCACAGGGGTGGTTTATGTGTAGTGTACGCTTTTTGTCCATTGGTGTTTTTGAAAGTTCACTTTGCATGTGGACGAATATTGATACCCTGGGAACTTTTGTTACCGGACAGTGGCTTAGCGGACGACTACATGGAAATGTGATCTATTTGGGTTGTGCTTGAGCAAAGCAATAAAAGCTCGCTATCTATTGGAATGTCGATTAAGATTGTTATAATTCTAACATGTGCCATCGAGTGGTCTAATGTTTCGTCTCGGGTTTATCTTTGGATTCGTAGATCTTTTATCAGTTACGAATTTAATACGAATGTAGAGGTGATGTAACAACGATGTCTCTCAGTTGAAAAAGTAGAGGCTATTATATGAATTGAGTGGAACATCCACCATCGGTCAACGAATTACATCATTTGAACCTTTTACGGCCGAACTAATTAAGTCTAGAAGCACTGCAATGTTATGCTCTAATTAATTTATGTATGCCCTTTAATGCACTTGCAACTCAAGTTTGATCTTCAGATCAATATTTTCTCGATTCATGATCAAAGCCAAATAATCATACCTGTTTTGTAATTTGATCAAACAAATCACCACTACCTCCAATCAATGGTCCAACAAAATGGTAGCCTCGTCTTTTATACGCATTATTAACACGAAACCTCGCAATTTGCGGCGAACAAACGGTCAATTTAGCCGAAATACGCCATCGCACATCGTAACCATTACGGCAATAAGGCATCGAAACCATCGACTGTTTGCCACGTAATGATTGAAATTTTATTTATTTTCGGTAAATTACACAGCCAACAATCAACCACTCACACACAAACAGCGCGAGAGCACAATCAAATGAAATTGATCTCCGTTCGAACGGTTCGGTAAGTGGGATAGTAGCAAAAAAAACCGGTGGCGGAAAAATACACCACACTACAGCTTATTATTATGGTTTTATGTTTGTCGGCAACCACGGCTGTATGATGTTTGGTGGTCGTGTTTTGCGATCGTTTTTCTTTACGGATATTATTCACACCTTGAATCAAATCTAGTTATGACCATTTTTCCCAATTACGCTCGATTTAGGTCTCGTGCCTGAACTGATCCAAATTTGTGTGGCGCTGGAGGCGGTAGGGTTATGAGGTGAGCTATGCCTTTGGAATTTACTCAATAAGACGTTTCACTCAAATTCACCCCCGGCACGGAGATGGTGTTTGTGTTTTAATTCCATTCAAAGTGGAGGGCACAAGGGCTGGAAGTAATTTCCGTGGAAACGTCTTAGATCGAGTAGGCAAACGTACTGCGTCATGGTGCGACTACTGCTGCTGCCCTTCCTGTCACATAATCTCTCGAATGTATGGGGAGTAAAGACGTTGCATCAAACAGCGGCATTGGAGTTGGTCTGCGTCATGTTCGTTTCAATTAGCGGCACCAACTGAACCTTACGCCTCTCGCGAGTGCCTATTTTGAGGGTGATTTTGAAGGTAACTTTCAATTAAATACCATTCACGCTACGCGGATCGGATGGGCTTGATTTGATGGTAGGTTTCGTAAAGCTACGAAGCTTGTGAATGGGCGTGGGTCGGCAAACAAGTTAAGTAATTTCTAATACACGTAACATTATAATGCAAACAATATTTAGCAATACGCACAATGAGCTGTTTATTTAGATTTCACTGTGAAGGACACTACAAGCAAATGATGGTAATTAAATTTATCAAAAAAGATGTGTCATTCATTGGTGACACATCGTGCCTGCTCCTTGATCCGGAAAACCAATCCTCAACCATCACTTGATACGATCCTTCACGCTGAGTTCACGCTTAGTCATGCCATGAGACGTTCAGTGGTGATCGCTTGTCAAATTTACCAGTTCCGTTCAGCTTCCAACGCGCCTAAACGATCGATGCTCGGGTGCGAATAGCACGCGTGCCCTTTGGCAGCTTTGTACGCGATCCAATACCATCACGATCCCATGTCGCCGGTGGCTGTGCGAACTTTCACGCTTATTGGATGCTGCTGTGGACGGTTGTAACGATCGTATCTTGATGCTTTCCACACTTTTCTCAGATCATGCCGCCGTTTTAACGATCGCTCTTGTCACGCGTTTTGAAACAAAGGCACGTGTTGGTCGCCCCAAAAGCATGGATGCTTTGGATTATTGGGATCTAAAGAGGTGTTCAAACGGGGTTAACTTATTTGTCGACAATCTCATCACCTAATTATGATGGTGAGTGAAAAGACGGTCGAGCGAAGTAGAAACAATCGTTTGAAAGTGATTTTGATAAAAGTTTCGATCAAACGACTACATGATTTTCGGTGTAGTTTGTCGATGGAAACAAGATGTTTCATCTCGGGTGTTCAAGGATAGCCAGTTGTCAAGCGTGATACCATCCACATCATTTTCAACACACATTTTGCAGTGAATATAATCATCAAACAACGTTTTGTTTCCAAATATATACTACATTCTATCTTTAACAGGTTTATTTCCGCAAACGCATCAAAGATGAGCTTTTTACTGCCACATTTTACTACCAAAACAACAAGCTGAAATGGCGCAAGTTGATGATCGCCTAGTATCACTGACCATTGCAGGGGAAAAACCGCTTACGAAACGTATTATTGCACCTCGGCTATTGCCTAACGAAACACGTATGCCTATACTATCCCATATTCGATCGACCAAATATCGCATTTCTACCCAAAACAAAAAATTTAACTGCACACGATAGCGGTACGATTTTGCGAGATGAAACTCGTTTCGATAGAAAAACGCGTACGCTTCATCTTTTTTTACGCTTCCTTCCATTTGCTGAACTACGCTCTGCGGGTAGTGGCAGTAAAGTTGAAGAGCTGCCGCAAACAAACCCCAAAATAAAAACGAGCTCCACTCTTTCCACCAAACAAATACACACCATACCAAAATGGAGCCTGCCTCTAATGACAATTGCGTCAGTAAAGCCCGCCTTCTCGGTCGTATGCAATTAAATATACCTTCTTTTCGACGTTTTCTTCTTCCTTACGTTGTGGCAAGTTCGTCTCTTTCTCCATCCACGCCGAGGCATAGATGTCTTTCTATTTGGAAAGCTGCCCTCACCACATGTGTGCGTTTTCGTAAAAGTAGTTACGATCCTCTTTGTACTTTTCTTACCCTTGTTCCCCGCTGGGATGTACACCCGGTTAAGGAGCAAATCACCAATGGGTGGAGTGCACTGATGCTTTACAATGGAACAGCTCTGCGAAACAAGTGGTGTTCGTTTGTTTCATTGCCTGAGTTTGGGGTGATCTTTCTGCACGCGATCGGGAGCGATTGTTTGTTTGCCACGGAAGCAATACACATATTGTTTGTTTCTGCGATTGTTTGTTCGTGTACGCGAGCTGAAAAATGACTCTCCTTTCATTTCTCTTTAGGCATCTTTTCTTCACATTAAACCAGTCTTTCCATCCTCTTTGCATCATAAAAAAAATCCATTCAAGTGTAGATCTACTTCGAAATAACTCTTGAGTTCCGCCAAGCAACAGACAAACGATGGTCGGTAGCCAATCGGAAACAAACTTTGAGCGAGAAATGGGTGGTACACTAGGTACGAATGAAGTGTACATGGTAAATAATAATTTTCATATGCTCAACCCTCAACTCCGCGAGAAACTTCAGCTAGCGATGGATTGGTCGAGAAGAAACCACGAAGAGTGAATGACAATGGCGTCTAGCGTGTTGGAAATAGAAGGCTAGTGCAGCTGTTTACCTTTTAATGAGCTTGAACCTTAGCTGTTAGTCAAAAAAGTAGATAGATTTGTTGCTGAACGGGTTGTTAAATTCGAATTAACGACGCATCAAGTCAGTGGCGCAAAACGTGTACATTCAAACTAATCGTTATGTCAATACTCACAATGTATTACTCACATTTGATGTGTATTAAGGAAAAACTCCCGGAATAGACACGTTAGTTGTAAAAATCTGACAAGTGCTTTAAAAAAAGGTCTTTATAATAAGTTTCAATAACTTTTTAATTCCTTCAAATGAATCAAAGCTTAACAACAATGGCTAACATTAACTGCACTAAGAAATAAAAAAGAGGATTGTATATTAATTCAAAATGCACACAAAATACATAATCAAATAAGGACCATCCAAAATGCTGTACGAAATATAAATAACGTTTCAACATCGACCACAAACCATACCAATAACTCTGCAGCAAAAGTACGAAAGCAAGCGTTAGTTAATCATCCGATTTGAATGTACGAAAACCAACAAGAGGAAAAGAGTGAAAACAACACCAAAATGCGATTAGAGTCGTACTGAAAAGCCATCGTCCAATGGTGATGGTGGCTGGTGCGACTAAAACTTGTCCTATTTGCATAATACCTCGAAAATCGAAAGAAAAATTAACAACACACACGCACAAACACTTTAAATACGAACCGCTTTTAATGAGCATCTTCTTCTCGTATGCTGACACGTCCGTTGCCGATCACGCACATCTACACAGGTGTGGATCGTAGTGGTCATTGTAAGACGAGCCACGGTACTCATGTCAAGCTGTGCACGTTAGTTAACTTAAACCTATATACTACGATCCTATGCGATCGTTCAAGTGTGAGACAAATTTAAGTAAAAAACACCATTTTGAGATCCCTTTCGGAGGTTCGTTTTTCCGTACGCTTTTGCCACTGCTTGTCCACGAACCGGTTACGAATTGATCTCCGAAATGGTAGTGAGTTATGGCCACGCAGCTCACCACGCAACATACACGCATCGCGCATCATTTACGCACGTTAGACATTATTGACTGCTAATCGGACCCAAGCAAGACATATCTTCTCTTACACTTGCACGCACATAGACACACACACTCACATTTTTTATTCGAGTTCCTCTGGAGCTCGAGGTGGCGATGATGATGCTACTCAAGCATTGTGTCGGGTAACAAATCGATTGCGTACGCCCCATTTCAAAGCTTGGATCGAAAGGCCCGAGACCCGGGATTAATCGAGCTGTCGATAAGTTGCTGCTGTTGCTGCTCCCTTTGTCGTGGGTTTGAGATCCAGCAGCATACTTGATTAAGGAGCCCCCTGACGGATGATCCACATTCGACGAATCGGTCCGGAAAGTGTTGCTGCTGCTGATGGATGGCTTCATAGTCTGTGCTGGCATCACAAACTGTGGCTAATAGGTGGCGCTTGTGTCGGAAAACATCACCTGAAGAGTGAAAAGTGGACCGAAACCATTGATGAACCCTGGAGCACGAGATGCGTTAAGCTATCCACCTAAAACACTTTACTTGTTTAGGAAAGTTGGTGAGTTGTTTTGAGAGCTCGGCTTTATGCTTTATTAATATGTACGTTCTCATGTCTTATAGTATTTTCCATGGTTTTGAAATGCTCAAACCAAAATTGCGCTGATGATTGCTCCGCCTGTAAGTGAAAGGCATTGACACAGTATCAATACATTGAGTATGTACTTTCTGCAACCGACACCTCGTGTGAACGTTTCAAGAAGTTATTCGAGATCAGCTAATGGTATTTGAAAATGTTCAACATAATCACTCGACGTACAAAAGAAGATGATACATGTGACTATCCTTGGAAAATTTGCACTACCAGCTAAGAAATCTCGTCTATAGATCGTCCGAAGCTCAGTTTCATTGGCGGAAATGATTGATTCTCCCAGCGAAGGTCAGCACGAAACCGTTTAACCTCGGTCCAGCGACTAATCCACGATTCCTCACCATGCACCAGACCTAACGGTTGTATCTTGTATCTAGCTTCGGCTTGCCTTTTACTTCATTCTCAACACTGGCTGGTCCATCTGCTGGTCAACGGATCGTGTCGATCGATGTGTGTCCGTGTGTGCTTTGACGGAGTCTCGATTGTGACGCAACAATGCGAAAACAACACAACACAACGGTCCAATGAGCGAGGGCATTTTAAATCGTTTCCTTCCTTCCGTTAGCGGTCAAGTGGTTGAACTTGTTTGAAGAGGTGCGGTCGACTGGTGCACGAAACGGAGCCGAAAAGGCAGAATGAATGGACAACTCCGCGAGCGTTTGATCCATCAATCTCGGCCCGGTTCGTGTCAAATCAAAGCCACCGAATGCGATTAATCCCTCGCGATCGTTTCGCGTTGGTGGAGCAAGGGAAAATTGGTTTCAGGGACGGGCAAGCCTTATTCTACATCATGGTATATGATGCCGGCAGATACAAACACCGGTGGGTTGCTTTTTGACACAAAAACTGTGCCTCCAAAGTGTGTCCTGTGTCAGGCGCTGTTGATACGTTGGGAAGAAAGGAAACCAACCAAAAACTCTGAACAACTTAGGCGAAAGGAAAAGTGGAAACCAAAAGAAAAAAACAAAAACGAATAAACGAATCTGGAATGCAAGCCTCTGGCTGATTTCGACTGAGGCTGCTTAGCCACGGGGACGAACAAGGAAGAAGCGAAGCAATGTATCGATCACGTATGTGGGCCGGTTATTGACGCCAAACTTCTCCTCCTCTTACAGGGGGAGTGAAGGAACACGAAGTTATTGACCCGAGACATTTTGCGCGATGGCCCGCGAGCTATTTCACACCTCAATGGGTCAGTAGGCCGCTCAAGCTACTCTTGTTGCGTTGGTGGACTTTGGAAAGCGTATTTTAAGTAACTCCTCTACATGCAAGATAGTGTAATCTAAGCCTTTTTCACTCGCTAAAATCGATAAACCTCCAATTTCCAATCTATAACATTCAAACTCAATAAGATCAACTGAAACAAATGTTACAACTTTCACACGCTCTTGTCCAAAGCATGATTCAATTTAATAACGATTCAAGTCACCAAATCCTGTGTTCAAAGGTAAATTACCCGATTTTTACCTACTTGCAATATTTGTTATCTAACAGGTTTCAGTTTCACTACTCAATTGTTTTGAAAGTCCACGTTTTACCATATCAAAACTATATCTCCATCAACGATACACCTCAGCTCACGTTATGTATGTGACATTTCGAAATGTTTTTAAACCGAAACAAACGACCCTCGCACAGCAAACAAAAAATCACATCAAATATTCAGAAAATAAATAATACCCCAAAATTAACATCTAAACCGCCGAGCGTCGTTACTGCCGCCGACCCGGGTTCATCACATTAAAGTACGTCCCACCTCTACTACTACAACTGCTCCATCGAGCATCACGACTTTATGGAAGAAATCATCGGCACATGTAGACCTCGGACAGCGGCAGCAAGCGGATCCTATTCGATCGGTCGTGTCTCCCTCCGCGTAGTAAAGTTTACTTCCAATTTACCACACATTGACACTAGAGTGCTTCTCCTCTCTTGTTCTCTCCTTACCTGTTCTCTGTTGCGATTAGCTTGCTATCATAAAACAGGCCACTCTAACAAAAAAGCGATGCTAGCAGCGCAACCAACAACGAATAAATACGATATTCCTAATTCATACAATCGATATCGCGCCATTTTTTATGTTTCTTTGCTTAGATATTCACCATACAGGTCGATTGCTTTTGGAAAAAAACGAACATAAAACCAAACAACCCAAAATTGGGTACTGGATGGCGGTGTGTGTGTGTTTTACTGAGGCTCGCCCGGTGCGGCTAGTGTGCCCGCAATGTTAAACGAACGCGGGGACGAACAATGTTAAACGAGATGAAGGCCATGTTGAATATAATTACGCATCTCGTGGCGACAAATGCTCAACATTTGCGGTTGAAGGATTTTATCTCTCGTAAGGCGAGTTTTGCATTGACCACATCATCGGCAACATCCCACGATCGCCCAAAAGACGAAACGATCGTCTTCATTATATACGTTCGTGTTTGTGACTCATTAGCAAATATTTCAATCTTCATTTGGCGGCCGGTCCCCTCTCGTACTGCTCCAACTCGCAACGATGTGAATATAAAACCACCTTTTTGCTTTTGATAATATCAAGTTGGCGTTTGGGTAGTACTGGAGTTCTCCCTGTCCCTCTCTCACTCGTGCTAATGTGTCTAAACCAAACCGTTGTAAGAAAAAACGCTTCCAACACTGACTATAATTTTTGCAAGACAAAATGAATAAATACTGCTAGGCAATAAATTGAATGGTTTCGGTTTTGGTGGCAGCCAAGGAGGAGCTGTCCCTCGATCGTAATGCGTAAAAGACATTCGAAGGCCGAAGTATCACATAATGATATGCAAAATAACGACAATACACATAAAATCCAAAACCCTGGAGCTGGTGACCGATTTGAATTCCGAGCTGTACCGGAATGAAACAAATGTGTGCACGGCTTTCTCGATGTTTCCATGGTAGTCAAATACTTTCGAGGGGGAACTAGACTTGGCAAAATAATATCAGCTTCACTTTGCCTACATGCTGCTTCCAGTGGTGAGCCTTGGCAAAAGGATCAAATCGTAATATTGTCACCACAACCAGCACCGTGAGAAACAGTGGGGCAATAATGTTGTCGCAGCAAAGTTGCATCTAATATTACTTTCAGGCTGCAATCAAATCATGCTCCAATTGACTTAGCACAGGCTTAATCAATTAAATTCAAGTTTAAATTTACATTTTATGACCCGATGACTTGTTTGATTCGAGTGCAAAAAAAAAGAATTTTAAAACAAAATGGTAGAGTCAACCGTTGTTGCTCGATTGTAGAGCGTGTTTAGAAGTAAAACCATAAAACTCCATGCATCCATCTTTGACCTCCCATAAATTGTTTACCTCGCCAAGCTAATTGTTTCATAGAGGGGTAGATTTTATTTATTCAATGACGTTTCCAAGCGATTATTCGAAACACAAGGTTGTGGTGCCTTATGCGTAAAAGATTGAACAAATCGAGTAGTTTAAACTATCCGTATATCATAAACACTGGACAAACAGCATCAGCAATTTAATGATTCATTGCAAAGCAACCTTCCAGAGTTTTCCATAGAAAAATTCATCTACAAAATCAGAAACATGTTTTTGAACGTAATATGACACGTTTCCTACTAGCATCATTGTGCCTTTCTCTTTGCTAAACAGAAGTTTCATTAGACCTGACCATGAATGTTAACCTCGGATGATCTTGGACAACGATAAAGGAAAGCCAAATTACCCCAAATGTTATACATTAATAATCCAACCCATGCCATAAACCTTTAAAACGACAAAATGAAATCACTGAATAACCAAACCAAAAGCTAAATAATACACTCGGCTGGTGAACAAATTAAATATCTCGCATCCAAGTGACTTCAACACTGCGATGCTCCATCCGCTCGATCAAACACGAAGAATGAATGCATGAAAAAGTATCGAAATTAGAAACGTTCCAATTATCAAGCGAAACGCATGGGCAGGAAAGGAGTGAAATAAATCGACCTGTCTCCAACTTTTAATATCAGCACTTAAACATTCCAACGGCTCTTCTGCTTTTGCAGTCTAGATACTGGTCTTATTGGGGAAAACCAACAACACAGTATACTTTAAAAGTGAGCAAAAGCCTATAGGATGTGTCTGGATCAGCCTTTTTTAAAGCTTCAAATGTGAGGAAAGAAAATACAAAATGCTTCGTACACGGTTATTCAAATTAAACACGGTATTCAAATGAACTGCACGACGTTTAAATTGTTCGAAAAGACTTTATTCTCCGCTAAGCCACGGCCATTCCATGGTGGTAACTGGCTAACTTCTCATGCACTACCGACACCGGAGAGATTGCTTCAATTGTTTGACTTTTGCCGCCCGATATTAATTATCGCGTAAACCCTTCGTTTCTATTCTAAACCCACTGCTGGCGTTAATTTCTTACCGCTTTTCGTTCCACTATAGCCTCAAGGTGACACATGCACAAACACATACACAGCCTGACGGGAGTGCCCTAGTTTGCGTATCATTACACCATCTCACCAGTTTCACCTTGCTGGAAGCTTCTCCGCATCGAGTGATAATTACGAAACGTGCTTCACTAAAACTGACCAACACCGCAATGACAGCTTCGTTTGCGTAATGTAAGACCAGGTGGTATCGTAGTCTCCGACGGCTCTGAAGCGGAAAAATTAACGCGAAGCATTGCGACCATACCATAAAAATAGTTCGCTTACCTGCAGTTGTAGTGTTTCCTCGAAACCGTCCGGAAACTCAGTACAGTGAGTGTCCAAATTTTGGGATAGCGAAGTCGTGAGATGATGTCTCGCGTTCATCCCAACCACCATAGGAGAAGCGGGCGGTGGGGCAGGGCAGGGAAAGGCCGCAAGCTCTGTTTCGTATTCCGTGGTGATGTTTTTTATGGTTGTGTTGCGATGGTTAAAGATTAAAGCTGATGAATATCCTTTGACAGCTGCTAGCAAAGATTTGTTGAGGTCCTTCCCTGCAGTACGAGTGGTGACAACTGGAGCACTTTTTGCATCTATAAGCCACCGATTAGAAATAATCACTAAAACACACAGACACTCTCTCTCTCACACACACACACACTTGTCGTGAGTCGTCGATGAACAAAAAACCCTTACACTGACACTTTCTATCTTTATTCAACAAACTCAGCAGCACTTATCACCTATCGTTTCAGGATGATCTTCTAAAGCAAAACTCCACAAACCCAAGCGATTATTGAATGATTTTAATTTGAAATCATTTAACTTTTTTTCACTTTGGTTTTATCAAAGAAAACCGCGATTTCACTTTTCTTTTCGTTATTCACTACTTTTTTTGATTATTTATTACAATTGCACCATTTGATGTCTGGCGTTATGAGTTACCTTCATGCCTTTCTTCTATAAACTTTTTATTTTTCTCGGAGTATAATCTAGTTGATGTTTTTCCCTTTATTTTTCTGATGGAATAGGACCAACAGATAAACTAACACGTTATTCCAGCACTGACCTAAATTCAACGAAAAAATAACATCTTTTAACACTTGTTACACTAGCAAATAATCCATTATCCACAAAACTAACGTTTAACATAATGTCTTCTTGTTTGTATGGTTGCATGTTTTGCTACACATTCAACTCCGGCACACTATTTGGTCAAGGTGCATGTTTACACGTCCTTGGCATATGCCGAAAAGAATACGGAATATTTATCACCAAACGTGTGCCTTGAAGGTACCGCTACACAAGACGATCAATTATCGACTAAACAGAGTTGCACACAAAAAAAGGAAATATTTAAGGATTCTTTCATGTTTGGTGGCGAATTCCTTTCCCATTTTGTGATATATCTTTGGAAAAAATATATTTAACCATGTCATTAGCATTTTAAAAGCTTTCATCATGTACGCAATTGTGCTGGTTTGCAAGTTGATTTAAAGAAAACAACCCAACACATCTATCATGCTAGTGTCCTGCTTAATTTCAAATTTTTCTTTCGCCTTTTCATCACCCAAGGCGACTTTGGCTAATATTACGTGCACTCTCCCGGACGTCCTGGTTTTGGTCTTGTAACGCTTTCTCTTCGTTTCATCTCTCGCTCTTTCTCTCTTTTTCTCATTGAATGCAACGGGTCATTTTCCTTCCGCGCTTTCCTTTCCACTGTATAATATCTTGTACCAAAACCACACCGACTTTCCTCGTTTTAGAATAATCGATAATACGTATTGCAGTATTTCATGCTAAGTAGGCTGCCCGCTATCATATATCTCCAGCACTTGGTCAGCCTACAATTCCAGGAACCGTTAGGATCCAAGGGGTTTGGAGAGAGGATGGCATTACAGCAAAGGTTAACCAGTGTACGCATAGCAAAAGGCCGAGTCATGTCCCAATCGATGGGAGAGCGGGGTGGGGAGTCTCTTCCCCTCCGTTACAAAGACACACCTGTTATTGCAACAAGCGACAAAGTACAGCAACATCGATCATCCTTCACAGCTGTGCGTTTTGCTGCGGCTTTCCATTCTGGACCTCTCACCGTTTCCATCCTGTTTCCATTTCCCCCCGAGAGTTGAATGGGAGACTATTAAGAGGGGAAGTGGAAAAAAACTTGGTCAGCTTGTGTGTACGTGATTACGTAATTGGCGCTCAAGGCGCGTGCTAAAATACCGGTGTGGCGCAATTATTTTGCCACACCGCAAACCGCAAAACTCCCACTGACCATTTCCACACAATAACACACACAAACACGAACCGTTGTGAGGATGGAGCGAGTAGAGTGTAAAAGGCAGGAATCTACCCTGAGCCATAATTAGGGCTCCATTAAGAGGTACACACTCGAATGTGTGGGCTTGTTGGGAAAGAGCAAAAAAAAAGGAAAATGAAAAGCGAATAATTTTTCCCTACCGATAGTGAGAATGAGAAAACTCACCGCATGTACTTCAAAGTGTAAAAACACGAAATAGAGAGGGATAGAGAGAGAAGGAGATAGCGGTTGCTCTCGTGGGGGAGGAAAAGTCGAAAGGAAACCGGGGAAATGTCATCATCGCGCAATGTGAGGGTGTGTTGCGTTTATTTCAATTTTTGCCTCAGGATCTCCGGCCACCTCTTTGATGGGGTGGGGGTTTTCGCATTGGAAATGGCACAAGCTTGCACAAGGGTGCGGCTGATGCGTGTTCGCTAGGTCAGGGAGTGAGAAAGAGACAGAGATAAGGGCAAAGAGAGTGAGAGAGATAGAGAGAGAAAGAGAAGCCGGCCGGGACTGTGTATGCGTTGGAGAGCGAAAGTCCCCCGAGCGAGCGAGCTGATATCAAACACTGATAGGAGGACGGAATGGAAAGGTTGGACAGCGGAAAGAAGACACCAAACCGTTGGCGACAATTGGAATGACGGTTCGTCCGTCGTCTGTGCCGTCTTTTGTGGTGTGGTGCGATGCGTGTGAACGCCAAATCTGTTTACCATCGATAGCGCTGGCAGTTGGTGGCGGTTCGGGTCATCTCGTCGCCGACCGATATCGATTATCCGGTCGTACCAGGGACATCAGGCACCCACGACGAAGCACGCAAACATTCACACACACACATGGACCATACCAAAACTGACCAGAGTGCGGTCAAGTCGATGAAGTGTCAAACGAATCAAAACAATCCACCGGGGCTGGACGACCCTTTTGCTGACGCTTGTTAGTTGACCATCGTTGATCGATCGAAACTACTTTTGGGTGGGGATCCACTGCCAAACAAAAGAACAAAACAAACAGCCACGGACATAGTTTTGGAAAAAACTGAACATTTGACATGCAGCCCTTAGAGTCAGGCCAGTTGCCAAAAATTAATAGGTGAAAATTGAATTACCGCTTCATGGAAGACGGGCATGATATAAATACTGGATGCGAGGACAGTGAGCGGGAGAAATATTAAAAGCTTTCGTTTGCTCACGCTCGCTCTCCTTCCGGGGCTGCGGCGAAAAAGGGCACGTGCCGTCATAATAACCCTGGGAAAGATAGACATACACACGCTCCACACAAACGCACACATGCAGGACACACATTGAGAGGCGCGCGTACTACGACGAAAGATGTTGATTTAATTTATGATCGCACGATGGCATAGTAATTCGATTTACTAACGTACCATCAAGACCTTATGAAAATGGAGCAAAAGAGTGTGTGAGCCAGGGAGAGCGAGAGAGGAGGTGGGTTGAGCTGAAGCAAAAGGTCATATCGAATTGACAGGATGTATCACCTTCTGGTGATTATAATTTCCTTTTTTGGCTAGAACGGGTGGAATTCGGTGGTTTAGACTTTTCAGTGCAGATAAACGTGTTAGACGAAAATATCGAACAAACGCCAGTGGCTCGTGTTTGTAAGACGTTTGTGTAGATGTCTTTCCGTCTACAGCAAAGAAACCACTTCGACACCCTTTCCAAGCTCCCAAATGCTGTCAATGCATCGAAGAAATAATTCCATCGATTCTCTTTCCGTGTCAGTGATTTGTCCGTGAAACATCAAAGGACACATCGGTTCTCCATCAGTTCAGGGCACGGGTGGGAGCTTTGTGTGGAAGCTATGACGACGAGACGGTAGAAGAAGAAGCAGCCTCGAGCTAGGCTGAGACAGCAACGAAGGAGAATCAATACGAGGAGCTTAGTTGCTATCGGTGCACACCAGAGGGCACTGCTTGTTGATACTGTTTTTCTTTTCACTTACACAGCATACACTCACCTACACACATACGCACATAAACATCTATTCGGAAAAATCGTTAGTTTATGTATTTCTTACTCATTGGAGAACCGTAAATTGTATAACTCTCAACAATGCTGTGACAATGTGCATAGAATGTTGATGAGGTAGCCCATGTTACGGCTTAATCTAGGCTTACTAGATTCAAATCAGAAGTGTACACATACATTTTCGGTAGTCTCTTGCTGACTTGCAATTCTAGGCTGCTCTACATTACGCACACTGATACGGCCACCAGAGGTACTTTTGATTGATTGTATCGTTATGGAATATCGTCACGCTTAAAGACACCAACAGTCACTTTCTTCGAGACGCATTTTATACCAATCGAAAAAAAACCATAATCAATATGTAAGCACCTGGCCGCAGGTTTCAATTTTCACCAGAACCTTGTTGACCTTATTCCCACCGAATCAACTTCTCGAGCAGCTCGCTAGCGCTCTAGACACTAACACAACCAAGCGGATCCCGCTGTAAAAGCCTTCTTGCTAATGGTTCGTAGCGTGGCGGCTCCAAAACTCACCTACAAAACAAAATCATTCTTCAGAGACAGCCTTTCTCGCTGGCAAAAGGAACTTTTACACGCGGACCATCGACTGGACAACTTTTCCCGTACCGAATTCCGTTTGCATTAGCCTGTTTTGAAACACATTTCTCTTCAGCACCGGGGGAGCACAAAACGAACGCGCGCGGGCACAAACTCCACATCAGCAGCCACTACTACTGCGCTGGGGTAACGACGATAGGCGATGACATTCGCAGCGAACCGTTTTTGCTCGGCTCGCCGTAGTTCATCCGTGTTTTTGCCGTGCCGTGTGACAGCGGTAATGAGTAACCCCAGGGTCGCCCACCCATACACTCTCGAATGGGATGAAAATTTGCTTCAAGATACACAGCCACACACACAATGGGCACACAGGAAGCTTATTGCTAGCAGCCAACGGGAGGAAAACAATCGCAAATCCAGTGTCTACCAGTCGTCACTCGCACGGGGTCGTCTGGGTGTTCATGCGATGATGTTCGTTTGGAAATGAACACTTCAAACTGTCAAAACCTTCTCCCGTGAGTGGTTGCTGTCAAAAACTCCCCAGCCAAACGTAGCTCGGCTGAGTTTCCATTCCACTGGCGCCATCCGGGCCGGGTCAAAACGTTTTCCCGTTGTCTTTCCCCCGTCCCACTTCAATTCCTCTTCGCCGAAAGCTCTGTCCATGCTTCATGAGCTTCCAGCTGCTCGTTATCAACGCGTCGCAAGGTTCCTGGAATGTACGAGTCGGCGCAACAATGCGCTTTGGCTTCCAGCGGTTTCCAGTCACTTAGTGTTATGATTTTCCATTTTCCAGCCAGAAAACACGTGCTCTGCTTCGGGTGGACTCGTTCTCTAATTTTTCCGGACGAGTATGGTTGTTGTTTTATCGTGCATCGGTTCGTTTGAGGAAATTTATCTTGTCGATGATTGATTCCACTGGATTCCGGTTGAGGCGCTAGTGTGTTATTTCCGTGGATAATTCAAAAAGCAATGTGCGTAACGGTCTTGTCAAACTTTTTCCAACGGTTTATCAACGACCAGGCTGCTCCATTCAATCTCTGGTATGCTAGAAATAAGTTTATGTAGAATCATTGCATGTCTTACTGATTTTATTAAAATCAAAGATTCTGAAGAATCTTTTTAATTTTCCAACAGGACGTTTCCAATTCACGTAAACAGCATTAATATTGGTCATATTTTAATATCCGAAAAGTACAACTTTGAAGCAATAGTAAGTGTGGAAGTTTTTAGTATTTTGGTAAAAAATAAGGATTTGAACATTAAAATACTAAACAAGTTATGTTAGGTGTGTTCTTTTTCGTGCATATTAAACCACATTCTCAACTATTTGCTGACATTCGGATACCATTTCCTTGAAACTATTTTTCCTTCCTCAGCCTCTATCATAACAATCCATAACACACTATTTCCTCCTGATTTGTGCATTACGCACATCAAGGAAGAAGGAAAAACGTGTTCGTTATGATCTGCCTTTGCCATAAATAAACCTTCCTTGCCGTGCGACAGAAGCATTGGCAGCCAAACATCGCACCCACATCGTGATACCTTCACCCCCCTCATAACGCCGACTTCACCCACATTACGCATTTTCTTACCTTTCTGATCCGCTTTGACGATCGTTTAAACAATTCGCAAGCAACAAACGGGGCAACAGTTGATGGAAGTTTGATGTGCTCCCGTCATTCGTCCATCAAAGAGTAAGAAAGGAGGGAGTTTCATCGCACAAAATACCATCAGCACCTTTTCCCGAGGGCTAATGATGGTTCGGAGCACAACTGATATGCGGTCCTCGGGTGCAAATGGATTGAAACAGATGGTTCCGAATGCGCGGGCAATGGCTGACATAGAGTTTGGTAAAAGGGAAAGAAGGAAACGACTTCAACGATGGGATCAAGCCTGAAACGTCCATTTGCACTATCGGGGTGGGTTCGGTTTGTGCAGGAAAGCTTCAAATCCTTTGCCCAGGAACTATCTGTTTGGAATTTTAAATATATGGTAACAGTGTTGCTTTTTGTTGCTTTTGAAAACCACAGACCGTGCAAGGAATGATAAGCATGTTGTCCAGTTTAATCATCTTGAAATGAAATCTAGTTATTGTTGTTACAAAAAGTTAGTAAATATGGCAATTGTAATTGTTTTTCTACTCCTTCATATGAATATATTGTTTCCTAACAAGATTTTTCCTCGAACTATTATTCTGCTGCGGTATTCACTTTTGATTCCAGTATAAGCATTGCTGAAATAATATACTTTTTCTCCCCGAGCTCGTCTAGAAGAGCAATAAAATCAATCCAAAATCAATCGCTGAAACAAACGATCCCAACTCTCAACCAAGCAGTCGACGCTTGTCCCATTTTCCAGGGTAGCATGTGTTAAGATAATTTAGAAAATCAAGCAGAGAGAACAGCTTAACACCAAGCTAGTTCAAACGGTACTTTTGGGAGGGAGAAGCCAAAAAAACTATATCGTAGAACGCTACAAAGACGACGAGAAAAAAAACTCAAACAATTTCCACTTGCTTACATTGGAAGAAAGTGTTCTTTCCTGCCCTGGTAACATGTTTTTCCTTTATCACTGAATTAAATCTTCCTCCCTGAAGGTTTCTCACACCCATTTCCCCATTTTCCCGTCAAATGGAAGGTTCAAATTATTTCTTCAAACACACCGTCCGGCGATTTGTGTGCGATGGGCTCACTCGCCACTCGTTCGTTGCGGATTAGTTTCAAGCGGAGACAAAGCCGAAAGATGGGAAAACTATTCGCCATTTCCCCGGCATAGCAATCTCAAGAGCACGATCACAAACTCAGCCAAGGATATGCGTTAAATGGGCAGTCAGGAAAACTAAAAAAGCAAAACAAGACACGCATCACGCTCTTGAGAAAAAAGCCTAACATCCACACATTGATCCCATTCTGTTACGGATCAATCGACGTAACGACGGAATGCCCCTTCAAAGTATCCGGGGCCACGAACGCCGTTCCAAAAACTATTTGGTGTCGGTGTTGTAATTCGAAGTGGAAACTCTTTTTCTTCTTGGTCTCATAACGCAGTTGAAGGAAGAAAATTGCTTTTTCCTCCTTTTTTTTTGGGAAACTGAACAAACAAACATGCGCCGCGATCGGACGCCCACGGCTGTGATCTTACGGAAATGATGCAATGACCGAAAGATTTTTCCATTCCACCTTTGAAGCCAAGGAACTTGGTCCAGAAAATGTGCGACCGTCGTTTTGCCACAAATTCGTGTATCGTGCCAATTTCCCTGTGCATCTGCTCTGCTTGCCAAAAACCAATCTGTGAGCTCTTACAAGTCAACCCTATTTGCTTGTTATGTGGGAGCCTTTTTGTCCCGTTTTTCACTGTGTGATGAAATAACCTCACCATCAACCCCCAACCCGGAATGGAATGTTTACGAATGGCGAATCCCGTGTCGTCCAAAGGTCGAAATTCCATGCATTTCCAACCGCCTGCTCACGGAAATGTATACACGTACACGAAAAATGGAATTCGCTTCGCAGGGTGTCCGATGGCAGAGGAGATTGTTTTAACACTTTTTTTCGCGCCGTAAGTTGATCCTTAGCTCGAACCACACTCTTCAAAGGAGAGGCGAGGAATATTGCAGATTGAAAGGAAGAGAAGGGTTCATCAATTCTTGGCGCTCGTCATTTAGGCACGTTTTGCTCGACCGAATCAGTCGGCAATGGTTTGTTTTAAGGATTAAATCCCGATACAATCCCTTTCCGGTTTCTTTTTGGCGCAATGGCGTCTTACCCTTTTTTCCTTTGCGTTTGGCAGCGGCTTGCAAAACAACGCAAATAATAATAAACCGGCGAATGGAAAGCGGGAAGCACTTGGGAAAATATGACGATGCTGAGAGTGAAAGGGCGATAAAATGCGATGTTTATTGAAATGGGTAGCCGATTCTTACGTTCGTTTGCGATATATATATAAGTGATGCTTGATACGTGAAAGTCTTGCTCTATTATATTTCATAACAAAACTTTATATATTATCGTACACACACACAC
>KB683523.1:0-17404 GCA_000349165.1 Anopheles christyi | reverse complement strand
AATCCAATACCAACACTCAATGCTATTGAACGTCGTTTGAAATGGCATCCAATTATCATTCCCACATCGCACACAGGACTTATCGTGTGCGTTTATGTGAACAAATATTTCAAACCTGCTCACCGACACGATAAGCTCTTTAACATTCATTAGCCTGTTACAAATTACAAATATCAGCGAACGAAAAAAAAAAAAAAGGTGCCGATGTGTGCGCAACATTTGCTGCTCGCTGTTGTACACATTTTCAAAGCACCCGTTCCACCCGGCCGCTGCAAAGGCTGGAGGATTTGAATTTCTCACTCCACCTTTACTAGACCACCCGATCGGGCCTTTATCTCGATCATTTGTAATTCAATGATTTATTTGCTGGCAAAAATGGGATAGCAGTACATAGCCGGCAGCAGCAATCCAAAGATCCACCCATGCAAACGACCGACCACCATGACGACGACAAACGGTGAAGGTTCTTCTTTTCAATATAGATTAAACGACATTCACAATCATCATCGTGTAAGAATGCTATGAGGCTGAAGGAAAATAAATAAAAAAAAGAAAGAAATGATGGTGGAATGTGACCAGCTTTGGTTGACCGATCGAATGTACCGTGAGGTTGAAGATGCAGTCGTTCAATCGGTTCACGAAACGTGAGGTCCAACAAATAAATAAACGACTCGGGTTCTTGGCACTGTCAACCAAGCTAGTTCCTTTCTCCCACCGTTTTGGTGTCTAATGATGAAGTGGATAGGACTCGGTGCAACCGATCGCCCGGAAGATGCATTCCGAGTTTTCCCTGCTCCAGAACTGTCCCAACGAGGAACTTGCGAAGTTTTGAAGGTGTTATAAAATATGTATGTATCGCGCATGAGGGTTTCTGCCGCTGCTAGTCGGAGGTTTATTTTGAATTGACCGGGGTTGATAACGCCGACGGCACCCGTTCGGCACGATTTACGGCAGCGGGTTACCATTCGGGTCATGCTGGACCGGAGACAGCCGAAACAGAAGGGCTGGAAGGTGGTGGTGCGGGCGGAGGTGTTGATCTAACGAGCAGCGGCAGAGCCTATTTATTATGCTAAAATGGCTTAAGCCGAGCGACACGCAATTTCACTATAAACTATTTCACTTCACACTAGCTGACTAGCGGCTCGAAAGGTAAGCGAGCAAGCAAGGTGGCAAAAGGTTTGTTCGTTTCTGTCCGGGCTCGCAACTGCAACCCTGCGTCGACTGCCCTCACCGAGATTGGTTCGGTCGGTTACGCCCGCTGGCATACGGACTCGGACGGAGCAGACCGAAATGGAACCGAAACCTCAACCACCACAGCCAGAAATCCGTGGGCATTCGGGTGTGAAAGCATACTGTGCGCCCTTTTCTCTCGCTGCCATTCGCTGCGGAAGGATGGGTCCGTAAAGGGTAACGCGGTAACGAGTGTGCTTTGGTTGGTTCGTTTATCACACTTCCGTGTTTTTGTGTGCAAGTGATACGATACGTTTCGCAGGGAGACTCCGCGTGCTGCAACGCATGTGATACAGGAACGAGTTTTTGGCGTGGCTGGATGCATTCAATTTCACTTGCCGCCGTAGTGCAATGAGAAATGGTTCGTGTCGTCGTGGGTTCCCGCTTTCGTGTGGCGCGGTGTGGCTGGCTGTAAATTATAATCTTCTGCTCCATTCATTCGATAAGGCGGATCGGCGAACGGAGCAAACGGTGATCGGAAGAATGCTCTATATTTGGAGTGACACTACAGTGTGTGTGCAGGGAAAATCGAACTAGACACACTTGCTTAGGGTCAATAGTGCGAAATGGGAAATGGAATGTTTGTGGAAGGTTGAATTAGTTTTGATCGTAACAGATATGGAAATTGTTTACATAACAGGAACGTCGAACATTGCTTTTGAACATCCAAAAAACAATACAATAGCTTCATAGTTAAAAATTAAAAATAAATTGTATTATGCTATTAATATTTCAATAAACAGAGCTACAATCGGTTTTTTTATGGAACAACATCTTATTCGCGTTTGATGCTAAATTAAAACTTGGTTTGCTGGCTTCTTTCCTTCGTAAAAGTCAGACACACTTAAGGACCATAAATAGCAGGTTTGAATAAAACCCTTTTCCTCAGCCTATTGCATCTTCCTAAAAAATCCATTCATTGCCCGATTTATTGTGATGCAAAAATGCTTTATCGCTGTTGAATTTCATCTGCACCTTCCCCGCATACCAGCAGGGAGTAGGGGGTGATCGCTCAAGGAGAAAAGAGACACCTTTTGTTCGGACACGATGTCTTGTGCATCGCGCATCCATCTTTTTATGGCATCTGATTTGGTGTTGCAGCTCGGTGTCTAATCGTGCAATCTCATCGTGCTTTGCTTTGCGCAGCTGTAAAGATGACCACCAATCCACATGTAGGAGATGAGGTCAAGGAATTCTTTTGCGGTTCTGCGCTCTTCCTTTTGACGGTTGTCGTCTTTTAGTGACTTTATTGTGGGCTGCATAAAGGCACTTTATAGATTACCGGGCTGAGTTGGCAACATTCCAGATGCTGACGGTCATTCGAGACGATATGATAATGGGTCGAGTTTAAAGAGAGGGTGGGGGAAGGGGTTGCTCAAGGTTAGGGGGTTATTGCATCGTTGAACAACCCTCGTTGGGTGCGAGGTACAGCCAAAGGCTCCAAGGATGCGTTTGTATGGGATTGTTAGAAAAGGATCCATTTTGGATGGAGTTTTGCATGAAATAACACTATAATTTGGAACCACATAATCTTCACACACAATCAATATGGTGTTCGAATGACGCATTCGCAGCGAATAAACGTCAATTGCTCCAAAAAGCCGATGGAGATGTAAGGTTCGATAGAATATGATGGTCATGGTTTTGTGGTTAGCGGAATTTTATGATTCCCTTTCGACAGGGCTTATGAATGACGACGGCACAACTTTGATGAAATTTGATAGAACATGCTTGGTTGAGCAATAAAAGTTTGCTAAGGAAGAAGACCACACGGCGTTTTTAAGCAGTAGGTTGCTACTCTTTTTCATAAACCTTAATAAAACACACAACAATTCGTGGGGCAAATTCGCATTCCTGTTTAAAATAAACATGAAAAAAAGACACCTCTCACCCACTCCCCCGTAAGCGAAACGAATTGCTGCCGGTGAAAAGAGAAGGTTCAACGTATCGTCCACGATAATAAATGGATTAATTTAATCACAGCATGTTGGACATGCGTTTTGATCCCATTACCAGCGAGATGCTCTCGAGACGAAACCGGTGCGCGTTTGTTAATGGCTCGGGTCCTCGGGAATCTCGGTGGCTAAAAGTGCACCGACGATCCGTAACGGTTGCAATGTTGCCTGGTGAATGGTGAATGCATCCATCCACGGGAAGGAGTGCATATTTCGGGAGAAATTTCTTTACCGCTTTCCCAAAAACATAAGAAAAAATGAAGGAAGCTTCTTTGGTTTCGCAATCTTTGTTTGTTTAACCCTTCTTTTTTTATTCACCTCAATGTACCGTACCCTTCTTCCCAAATTGTTTGTTTTAATTTATCGTCCCGCACTAGGGTAACGTTGCGGCAGGGTAAGTGGATGCCATACAGCTCAGCAATGTTTTTTTTAAGTAATGGACTAAATGGATGCTCGAAATGTTTGCACCCCGAAACAAGCGGCGGCGAAAAGTAGAATAAATGATGAGCCGTAACGACATGTGACATATTCCCCTGGCTGGCGTGCCTCTTTTGTGCCATCACTTACCGCTTGTTAACGGGTTTCGGACGGACGGCTGGTGGAAATGTGTGTGTGTGGAAATGATGATTTCTTATTAGTGTAAGAGTGCTTTTTGGAGTTCAACCGATTAAGTGAAAGTTAATCTCTGGGGGAGTGATTTTTTTTTTTCGTGCAAGAGTCCGTTTAAGATCTGGTCAATTTTGAACGGCAGCAGCTTAAAGTGCGTTGAGTATATGTTTTGTTTTTATAAGAAAACAACAATTTATGTTGAATTTTTTCATCACGATGAAGTTCATTTGTTGATGAAGCATTGAAATCTTTTCGCTTAAACTCATTTTTTCTTTTTTCTTTTATTTTTTTGTGATCAATTGATAATCCCCCCTCCCATTAATCCATTGAAACAAAAACAGAAGCAGCGATAATATTAACAATAAACGGGAATGGATCGATCTTATTTAAAGGACCTAGTTAATCAGAATGAAGATTTAATCCTGCAAAAGAAAGTCTATAAAGAAACCCGTAACAATCTGCTTGCTGTACTTTTCCATCGGCCATTGAATTGCATTAACCGCAGGACGGTAACGAAAGTGCAAACGAGCTGAAAAGCCGAGCCGATCGGCTGGCATTGAAATGATAATCGCGTTTGTTCGCGTTGAAAGTAATTAAACGGGATCGGAACGGACCAAAGAGATAGCAGCGCCGCATGCTCGTGACCGGTAGAAGCGCTTGATCGTATAAATTAAAACCTCCGGCCCCGCCCGGCAAAGTTCTGTCTGTGTGCGGTGAGGCAGGTTTTGATTGCTGCAGAACCCGTTGGTTATGTTTCGGAACAGGAGACGGTGTGTGCATGATAGGGTGCGGCAGCTGAAGACAAATTCCGGAAAGAATAGAGCTTCAATCGGCGGTGCCTCACTGTTGGCAAGGGCCGATAGCAATCGGTAGCAACTCCATTGAGAGCCGTGCCGAAGCCTTAGGGAGGACAGGACGGTAGCTAGCGCTGTTTGATTGTTTGCAGAACTCGTACAGCTTGATTGTGTGTAATTAGTGTTAGAAGTGTGGAAGCATATGGTTAAGGAAAAAAATGGGGAAAGCGTTGCATAAAGTGAGAAATTGCTTTGAAAGTTTGAATTGTTTGAAAGAGCAAGCGTGAGAGGATATTGGTTTTATCCGGTTGTTAACAATTTCATTTATGCCAGAGGGAGAAATGCGTTTTTTAACTAATGCAGATCAATACAAATAAGACACAATATTTATTAAACTTATTTATTGCACATATTAAGTTCTTAAGGACCAAAACACATATTCGTCTCGACGGTCTCTGCACATGGTACAGTGTTAAGCTCATGCTACTAAACAGATTGATTCAACATTTGTCAGTTACGACACCCGTAGTAATTTTTTCCCCTCACAACATAACCGAGCTGCATTACGCCAAACGAACCCTTTCGATGGCCAGTTTAGCAATAATGGTAACGATTTTCGATTAGCATCAATCGTGAGCTGTCGCGCGCCGTCTGGTAGTGTGCACCCGATCAGTTACATGAAAATTAATTAGACTAAGATTCGTCCACCGTCAAACGACGTCGACGAGTGATGGCAAAGTCGTGGATTTATTCCCCTATTTCACCGTATGCACCAGCTGAATATGCTGTACTGCACCAAGCGTGGTGGCGAAGTACACAATGTTAGAATTGGGGTGAGTGGGTGTGGGAAACCGTGAGCGATTGGCGATTACTTATCGGACTCGCAAGGGAGAACAAAAATCCATTAGGCCACCTACCACCGGAAGCCTAATCTTTTTCTGGTCCAGCCCTTCAGCAAGCAAACCATTCTGCACCATTCTAGGTAACTGAAGGAGGTTTGATGTTTTGCACATTGTTTGCAGCGAATGGCCGATCCAACTGGTAGTGGTAGTCCAGTAGCTTATCGCCAGCTGCCCTTAGCCCGGTAAGGAGTTGCCGATAGGCTTTACTCTCGAGGATACCGGTGACCTTTCCGGTGTGTTTTTGTGTCGTACACGCTTGGTGCGAAAACAAAGCCACAGTGGTTTTGGGCCGCGGACGACTTGACGACGACCCACTTCTTGGCGTGTGCACAAAAGCCGTATAGCCCGGAATGTATTTTTGCGTAATGCGTGCACTATTCCGATCGCCCTCCGCAACTGATGGTGGTACACTTTGTGGGTAGCCAAAGATGGTAAAAACATTTTAACAGCAACAGGGCAAGTTGAACCGTATAGGTAGGGATGTGTGCGGGTAAGTGCGTATCCCGATCGGCAAATGGTCAAATTAGCTGACGAAGCTGAATTGCCGATCCGGGAAAGGTTAGGTTGAAAATGGTTTCTTCCATCCCAGCGAGCCTTTTCTGGTTGAGTTCGCATTCGGAAAAGATCACCACGAGCCATACACCGGATGATCGTTTAATGTCAAGATGAATCATCGGAAGAGCAGTTTTCTTAATGTTGTTACTTTATGCTAAAAGGTGTCGAACGTGTGGGATTGAGATAATAACATGTGTTTTGGATCGGAGTATGATGTTAGACGAGCGTTCCTGTAGACATTTAGACCAGACAGATGTTCAAGACCTAATGGGCGCTAAGTTATTCCGATCGTTGCTTTTTGACCTTTCGGAAAGAGGATGCAGATTTGTTTAAAATGAGACTTATTAGCAAAAACAAATCTACGGACCACAAAAGAATAATGAGAAAGGAACTAAAACATTCAGATCAGATTTGGAACGTGTTCTGTGAAGAAAAACTTTAATGCAGAATGACATTTTATGTGGTGATTTATTAACCCGCTTGAAATGTTTCCCTCAACCGACAGCCCAACATCATTCAACTGGAGCCGCAAAAATCTTCAGGAATGTTACTCTTTACCCCCGAAACACCATTTAACACTTTCTGTACTCGCTCGTGCAATCGCCGTGCCGCGTGATGCTTCGTGGTTGACCCCTTTGACACCAAGAAGGTTACGCTTTACTGCGCACCCAGGCATGCCGACCCAGAACATATTACATTCCAACAAATCACATTACGCTTAATCATCCGAAGATGCAACAAGGGTTTCCCTCGTTCCTTCCGACCATCAAAGCCAAAGTTCAACTGGCGCTTTTCATCTCCAAAAGGTAGGCCAAGAGGGTTCATGTATCCTTTCCTACGGCTCCTATTCTGTGTCCATGTGTTGCAAATCGATTTGTGCAACCTTCGGCGCAGCTCACCATCGTAGAGACATGAACTGTTGGGGCCAACTTGAGTTTAAACTGCACAGCGGCTAACGCCTTTGTAGTGGGCGGCTGTGGCTATTTCTACCCCTCCTTTCTTCGTCAGGTCCTCAAAAGGCTCATTTTGCTCCGATTAGTGGGTGAACGCTTCCTAAGCTTATTAGCTTCAAAGAGAGCAGACCGTACCGAGACGAACCGTGAGCTCGGAATAAAAGGCGGTCGCGGTATTAGCTACAAAGAAAGTATCATTTATTTCAATTAAAAATGTGGGTGCATTCGACTGCAATTTGTGTGCGTCCTGTTCCTCCTCCTGCAACGGAGAAAGACCCACATTGCTCGCTGGTGCGCACCGTCCGTGAAGCTATCACGGTGGCGATGGCGGAGGAGGACGAGTAAGCTTTTGCATTCTTCGGCAGAGAACGGACACATTAAGCGGGCTCGTATGCAATCTCCACATTAACCCTTCCGCATCATATCGGTGGGGTGATGCACCAGTTTTTTATGCATATGTGTTTGTGTGTCGGGGTATGTTGCTCTTCCTCACCCTCGGTTCACGGTATGCACGGTCGGCAGTTCGCGTCGTGCTTTTTGCTAATGGATCTCAGTTAAGTAGCATCAAATGAGGGGGAAGGCGTGGGGAAGCGAGCGAAAACGTTTGCGCATTTGTCCATCAAGCTTTCATCAACCGGTGCGCGGACGACAGTGATTGCAGTGGAGCACCGTCACCCTCTTTCTCTTTTCCCGCGGATCCATTCCGATCAATCTACGGAAAGTGTGTTTGTGTGTGTGTTTATTTTCTCTCCGTTCCGGGTACATTAAATTTCAATTTTAATGAAATGGTAAAATATGTAACACATTAGAGAAGGTGTTTTTATCACGACGCGACTTAGCGCGAATGGGCACACGATCATTTTATTTGCCGATGATGATTGCAAATCACGTGCTGGCGCATTGGTTTTATTTTTGCAGTCGCTTTGAGCAATGAAGGAAGGGAGGTAAAGGTCAAATAGTATTTGATTAAAAAAACAACATCAGTACAGGTTTTCTAGGAAAATCATTTACTGCTCCAGACATCCTCAAAATGACGGCAAAAAATCAAAACAAAACAACTTCAAAATAATAGCAAATTCCCTCAAAAGAAAGATCTAAGCAATTGCCATTGTGTTTTCCGGAATAAAACAGGAGCAAAGAACTCACATCAATGAAAGCGCCAGCAGGGCAAAAAGCAAAATAATACCCTCAATGCTCGTAATTACCGATGATCGATCGAGTTTAATGGAGGTTTCCTTTTCGGTTTCACTTACTTTGTGTACTGTGCCGCGCACAGCAAATGGGAGTTGAACGGCACCGGTAGGCAGAGGAATAGTGTAGCGAACGATTGAATAAAGAGATTAAGCAGCTTAAAACCGCGCTGTTCGTAGTGACAATTGCAAATTGGAGCACAGCAAATTGTCTCTAATGACTTGGGTGCTTTTGTTTGACTAACAATTTGTGCACAAAAGTATCATTTTAGATAAGCGTTGTAAAGTGAAAAATGCTTACATTTTATGATATTTAAAGGAATTAAATAAATTTAACAAAAAGCAAATTTAAAAACTAAAAGAAGGAATCAACAACGATTCCTACTTCTATTATGATTTCACTTGTTCACGACTGACTGACTAAAGCTGAAGCAAAGATATTTGCCACTTTCTAACCGTTCGATCATTTCCCCGATCCCACTGTCACTGACAAAACGGAATCCGCCCGATCCGAACGACTCAATTTGTGCTTATGGTACACGATTTCCCTCATAATTTTCCCTTCCATCACGGCCCAGTAGTGGCTCGTAACGACCGCAACCGCAACCGATTTGTAACGTACGCTCGGGACTTGGCTTCATTTTCCCGCCAGTGTACCATTTTCCACCTGATTGGGTTGGCGTTTCTCTCGGACGTTTTCGTCAATAATCGATTGCTTAGTGATGCGTATGCAAAGATCAAACAGAATTACACGACGACTATTTTTTTCTTTCCTTTTGAGGGGAGAAGTTTAGAGTAAATATGGTTTTAAGATCGATACGCTTTCTTTAGATTTGAAGAAAAAAAAAACAACAAAGTGTTCCCTTTCTTCCGTAAAAGTAATGAGTGTATTTTAAATTATTATTTTTTTATTTTAAGACAAATTTTTGGTTTCGTTTTTTTGAATAAACTCTCGATTACATGTTACAATGGCTCGAAAGTCCAAAAATTTGCTTTACAGAAGCAACCAACCGGCAACGGACAGTTTTTCCCACTCTATTGCAAAATCGGCAGATGCATTTGCGATTCAGTTGGGCAGATCAGGGACAATTGATTGAACAATTTATTAAACTGCAAACTGCAGAACATCTCACTCAGATGTCCATTTGAAAAAAGTGATGCTGGCAGCAATAATCAACCCAGACTGTTGCAGTTGAGATGCCCAACATCACGCCCAGTAATAGCCGCCCATCCTATCGTGCCACGTGTGTTGCGAAACGCTTCAACTATTACCGCACAGTACTCAAACGGACGGAACTTGCTTGCACAACACAGCGTAGATTCTAGCCACCTCTAATAAGCGGGTCAGTGGCCAAGGCCCAACTCCCGGGTACGGTAGCGATTTCGTACGATATCCGTTCGGCCTTGATTGCACGATCCATGCCGCACTGGAGACTTATCAATTAATTTGATCTTCATGAGCGGTGCAAAAGAACAAACCCATAGTTGCGGCTCTAGTTACACCGCGTTACCAATCGATTGACGTGTGTAATGGTTGCCTGGCTGCAGGACAGCCAGCAGGATTCGATGCACGAACGGGTTCCGTGCGGCATGCATGGAAGTGGGTGCGCGTTTGCCAGATCCTAGACAACAGACAAAACATAAAAGAAATAAAAAAGATGAAAATAAAAACACTCGAGTGAGCTTCCATTCGAGAGTTGGTTATAAAATTGAAACAAATAACTAATAACAAGCAATTATATTGTAAATAATTATTGACTGAAACAAATTATGCCACTATTCAGGTTCGACGTGATGCCGGGAAGCACGTCGAGCATTGAAGGGTGGCAAATTCCGACCAGCAAACCTTTTTCCTTTGTGCAGAAGCCTGCAAAGATGAAGCGATAACCATTCGAACGAATCGACAGCGAACAACGGCTGGACTAGGAGCTGCCTCCTCGCACATTTTGCTAAACGGGCAGAACTAATTCCTTGACATTAGAGCTGTGGCCCTGCGTTAGCCGCCCAACACTCATTTATTGAACCAATATTTTTGCACATCTCTAGCTTGGGCGGGAGGGAAGGAAAGGAAGCATGGGAAAGAAAATAATAATAAAAAACTACACGCGATCTTGGACCACGAGTAGTGCATGTTCCGTTTGTAATGGTCGGACAATCACGGCTGCTCCCCAACAGTCGACACTTGGACCTTCTCTCTGTCTCTCTCACGCACCCACTGTATAACAATATAATTTCGAGCAATTATTGAACCAACAACAACTCATTTTTATGACTCCCACTTATCGTAGCAAGAGCGGTTAAAGTGTTTAAGCGAAGGTTTTTATATTTGGATCGAAGTAAGCGCAGGAAGGATTTTCCTCCTTTGCCAATACAGCGGACGGTTTGGAATGTTTTGCGTGTAAGCTTTGGGGTAAGGTGAAAAAAAAGAGAGAGGAAAGGGGTTTAGAACTGCAGTGCTGCAGCCTAATAAGAAAACGTTCGTTCGGAGCATTTTTTTTTATCGCAGCATCACTGGTGAAGGTCGAATGAGTGGTGGCTCGATTGTTGGTATGATTAGAATGGATGAAATTGAAGGAGCAAAGGAAGTTTTAGTAGAGTCGCTGTTTGTTGTGAGAAATTCTGATAATTGCATAGAAGATAATATCTTCCAATATTCAACCTGGTTTCTTCCTGCCTAATCAAGCCGATATATATTTCTCAAATATTCTTAATTTTAAGAAATTTGTATGGAGGTGAAATCTAAACAATCTATGTTCAAGAGATTATGAACGAACAACATGAGCAAAATATTATTCAAATTAATTAAATTGACATAGGTTATTTTTGTTTGGTTTAAAAAAAATCATCATAAATGATTATTGTTTGATAAAAATCTTAACTCACAACAACACAGCCTGTCGTCGAGCAATCAGAAACGCATACCAGTGGAGCAGCCTCATACCAAAAGCTAATATTTGTACTTCCATCGCTCAAAGCATAGGAGAGATCTTGAACCACGATCACCAATCGTCCTAACGTGCACGGTGAGTCAGCAATGGTTGAACTTTCCGTCTTTAAAAAAAAGCAAATAGAACAAAAAAGTGAAACGAAGCATAAACACTGCATGAAATAATAAAACAAGCGTAGCACACTAAACGCGCCCGTTCGTTTCGTTCGTTCACTGCTGATCAATTGCATCGTCTACAGCAGAACGTAAAACGATCGTTTTCGCCTAAGATTACCCCGGTTTGGAGTCGACGTGCAGCTGCACAGTTACTCGTCGCGGGGGACGACGCTACATCGAAAGGAGTTACCGCCACCGCCGTTGAATTTCGATTAAGAGATGACGGTCCCGACGGACCGAGCGGACGAATGAAACCGTTCGCTCTCTGGGCGTGCTTGATGGACTTCAGTCAGCGAGAAAGATAAATGACAGTTCAATTTCGAGTGCAATTAATTACTGCCCTAGAATGACCGACTGGTAGTGATTGGGGCTGAGAGGGGGTGACGAGTGAAGCCGAAAAAAGTGATCGGTCGAGTCCAAATCACAATAATAAATTTAAGGAACAAAACGATCAGCAAGAGAGCGGAGGTTCGTCGCTTGCATCGCGCATAGTTGTGTGTCGTTCGATATGGAGGAACGGGCGAGTGCGCGCCATACTTTTCAGTCCCATTTGCCAGGGAGCCGCCACTGGTGTCGAATGGTAAATTCTAGCAATCTTAATATTTTGACAACCGTCCGGACGATAATCGTATCCACCCGTTCGCGACACCGTTCACGCTGTTTGCCCCGTAACTTAGGCTCAAATAGTGCTGTCACGCATTAAGCGGGAAACTCTTGCAAACTCATGCGATCAGTATCATAATGAAGCCTGTAGTGTGCCTTTGTATTGAAGAAGTAGACAGTAAGAAAAAAACAAAAAGTTCCCTCTGGCAGACCGAACCGAGTGATTACGATGCGAGAAAAGAAGCGAACCGGGCCAAGTTGGCAGACGAAATATGTGCAGCTCATAATAAAATTAAGTATTAAATTAGCCGTCCTGTAGCAGTCTGGCAGACATTAGTGGTGCTGGGCTGGCTTGAGGCTACAACTGAACGAGAGAGTTTTGAAATTTGAGCAACCGGTATGTTGAATGGTGTCGTCGAGCAATTCGAGCTTTCAATATCCTCATTTTAAAATTTCTTCCCTATTTTTTTTAATTTGCGCCATAAGTTATATGTTTTAAAGAAGAAGTGGTACCAGTTTAGGGCTTGCGGTACGGTATTTTGTATTTGTAAGAAGCCATTCCTTTTCTCCATTCAAGTCCTTTGTCATGTAAGCCAAGAATTATATGCCTTACTTGTACTATTAGTTTAATCAAACAAAATTTACACCAAGCTCCAACCAAAAATGCGTTCGAACAATGTGAATACAAGCCGGGGCATGCCGTTGAGCTCATAAACAGTGGAACTTTATAACTTAATTTCACATTAATTATCCATCAGCTGTCGTAAACATCTTTATTTTATTCAGATGTGCACGCTTCCTTATGGATGATTGCTCTTAGACCAGCAGCCTCTCGAAGCAGCGTTCGTTCATTTGTAAATAAAAACACCACACCGCAGCAGGATCATCAATGACATTCGCTTTTTAAATGGTGGGGAGAGAGAGAAAGGGAGAGGTATAGGCAAAAGATGAACCTCCGGAACGAGTTGACGACATAAATGAAGCTCAAATAAATAAACTGTATGCAAATAATGAACGTAACTGAAACGATCCCTGAAGAATTGCATACGATCGTTCATCTTCAGGCAGGACGCGGCCGAGAGTGGGACGTGAAGTGCATCACCTGAGCCCGCGATTCGAAGATTGTGTGTAAATAAGCAATTTGCTCTCGCGTTGTGTCCATCTTCCTGCCTGCCCAGTTTGGAATCAATTGATGATTCGTTAAGGAATAGGGATCATTTTTCTGCGCGCTGAAATAAAATACGAATGTCTGCGTGCTTTCGGAGTGAAAGGTGGCATATAGGTGGCATCTGCGCCCCACAGGTTCATTTGTTCGCTCGACTTTTCTTATAATGACGATCGAGCACTGCGATCGATTGGAGGCATACACTTCGTGTCTGCTGTTGGGCGGCACAGCAGGCAGAGGAAGTCGTTTTGTTTTTGAAGAAGATCGTTTGGCAAATGAAATTTAACCCTTTTTCGGAAGGCTTCGACAACCACGACGACGACGAACAACGATGCCGGAACGACTTCGCCTGATCCTCAAGCGACGAACCTCCATGTCCGTTTTGGGAGCATTTCGGATTTGGTGCATGAAGCTTATGGTAATTTTCACCACGACAGCACCCCATACTTGGTAGAAAAAATGGACAACGATGACGATGCCCTCGAAGGCATCCTGCACCGCATTGACCTCGTCGGTACACTGCACAGCGGGTGCGGTTCGCTCTGTGTGTCGATAAAGTTTTGATATCTTCATTTCATCCGATCCGAATGGAGGGAAATAAATAAGTCATTTTATTGAGTACGAAACGGTGCCTGGACACGGAACGGGAGTGGTGTGAAGTCCACAGCCAACACAATACCTCCATCTCGATCACTCGCACTCTTCACAGTTCGTTCACCAAGGCCGGTCGCTTGCAGGGGAAGGATTGTGGCTTTTTATTGCCCGAGCAAAAGGCAAGAGGTGATCACCGGAAAAGGGTACGCAAATGCAAATGACAACATGTATGCACTAACAATGCCTCGTCTCAAGATGATTCCTTTCCAATCGTACCGATATCTTGATGGAAGCAACGAGTGCTGTGTGCTTGTGTGAGTGTGGTTGCATCGATTGGATAAGAACTGTTAATCTGCGAACAATCCACTTCATACTGCATGATGATCCTTGCAGCGAGGCGTCGCTTATTTTTTATAGCTCGTGGCCAATAAGTGTGTGAAAGCATCACGATAAGAGGGATACGATGGCCTTCGAACATGGCTTCTCGGGGTCATGAGTATGCTGACGAGCTGTGAACTAGTCCGCGCGGGACGTGGATCTCGTAATTGACTTCCCGGTTTGGGACATGATGTGTCTTTTTGGCAGAAGAGAAAAAGCAAAGACGCGTGGGGCTGATTGGTGGTTCTGTTGGTTATAGGATTATTGCTTCTTCAGGAAAGAGGAGAACAGTCACGTCAAAACGCGTTATGGCAGTCTGTTCTCCACGGGTAGAAGTTGTTTGTCTCGCAAAGCATCGGAATCGTAAAGCCTGATGAAGATGTAATAATGTGTTAAACATTATTGACTCATTCTGGATCGTTCAAGTACGAGTGGCTTTTGCGTGACCGGAAATGTGTGTTTTGCTTTCTTTCTCTGCGAATTTTGTTTATAAAAGACATGATTTTGGAAACGAAAATAAATGAAGATAAATTTTCTGAAGATTTTGTCAGGTTTTGAAATTATTTCTGATTCTGAACTCAACATGTGAGATAGAAGGTTTATTGTGAAATGTTTCATTTCTTTCTCGGCTAGACTTTAGCCCACAAACTTCACAAACTTCCTCAGAACAAGCCAGGCAAGTTCCTCGTTAGATTTTATTCCTAACGATTTCAGCAACCCACCCAGTGTAGCGGGTTGTCATCGGGATGCATAAATCTGTCGCTGCCACCCGTTACCCGTCCACAAAAACCTGGCAGAACTGGTGGACAATCATAATTCTGTCATAGGAGAGTCGGCTGACCATTCATGGTACTGCGTACCACACGTTCGGTACACGCGTACGCCTGCCCTGCCCGAATTGCGTTGGAGTTCCGGAGTGTGAACAATTATCAGACCTCAACAACACGGCCCAGCCCCGCACAAGGGGTAACGTTTCTTCCTAGTGTCACAAGAAAATCGCTGTCACAGAGATAGTGGAGAACATTTATATCGCGCTGTTTGCCACCTCCAGACATACATACACATCAAGCAAACTACCCTGCTTCGAGAGATCCTGTCCTGGTGCCGATCTGCCGCGATCGTGATGAGGTGTGTGATAGGGTGCTAGAATCCAGGAGATCTTGATCCCGCCGTACAACACACTCATTCACTCACTCACACACACACACACGGTACATAGGGGTGGGAATAAAATGGCAATAAACAACAATTAATCTGACAGCGGTGCTAATAGCAGGCAGCCTGTGATCGCAAGACTTGTGCGGAACCTGGCCCGGGCGAAAGGGAAACCCGTAGCACGTTTGCGCTTTGGGACGTTCTTCCATGGTCACGCGTACATCGAAATGTGTGTGTTTGTTTGTCCACGATGTGTGAAGTGCTGGGAAGGGCGGGGGTTATGGAAAGAAAAAAGACACGACGTTTGCGACTAGACAAAGCCGAGACATTGGCGGCGAGACATTGGCGACATTCAAGCGTCACACACTCATCAAACACAGCAAAAGCCTCTAGCCAGATGGAAACAAGGGGGGGGGGGGTTAGTGAGAACTCGTGCCTGTCAGTGGAGGCTTGAGGAGTTGATTTGACTGCCCCCGAAGGAGAGAATTCTGTCACTCCAGGCGTTAAAACAGAAAGAAAAGTAAGCGAGTTACAAACATTACATCCGAGTACAACTACACCTAACATATTATGGTGCAATTGTATCTAAGTTGATCGTGTTTATTTCCTTCCACTCTTTTAGTACACGGCAGAGACACTTTTATGATCTGAGGATGTTATGATTATGACTGTACCAAGGTGTGACAAAATCAATTACAAGCGACATATGTTGATGGCATGAACTACCCATCCTAGACTCCAGACTGAATCTTGGATAATCTCAAACAGATCGCCCCGTGGCTTATCCATTTTTAATGCCCTGCAATATCGGACTTCGGACGTTCCAATGTGCAATGTGCTAGCCATGTATACAACCAGTTTGGCACAGTACTTCGTGGGCGACCATTGGCACGTTGAGTGGGTAGGAAGGCAACTCAACGAGACGTTCTGTTTTATTTTATCTACAAGCAGGAAAGCGATAGAACATGCTGCCATCTTCCTTTGGGGTAGATATTTTTGCATCGTAAAGCAGAGTCGTTACAATAAACGTTACATTGGCACGCTTCTAAGAAAAATGGAATATTTCAGGCAAGCATCCTAAAGATCGTAGAATTGCACACTTAAGAATACTATAACAATCAATTTCAATTTGATGCTTCGATGTTTGATAAGGAAAGGAGCTTATGTTATTTGTTTGGGTAATCGTCATCATTGGTTTACCTACAACGGTCGGCTCTTTTGTTTTGAACGGCAAGATTAACGCTGTATTAAGAGCATGACAAGAATGTTGTGCCATAAAATTCTAAGAACCAGTTAAAGGGCTGCAATGAGGCCAAATTAAAAGTCACTCTATTTTTTGTTTTGCTACAACAAGATCGTGCTCGTACCCTAGGACACATGCCAGCTTTGCAAAACAAATGATCCATTCCAAAACGGTTTTTCAAAGCACCCATTTCAAACTCCAGAACCATACCAAACGCGCCGGCCTTCCGCAACCTTGGGCATACATAATCGTTCTCGATGTTATCGTTACGGGACCAACGTCAAGATTTGCGGTTCAATTACGATCGCCAACGCCTACCAACACCGGTTTTGGCCGCAATGGGAAGGAACGTTCGTTTCGGAAGGACAAGCGATTGATTTTGGACCAGCTGCAATAAAGTCATAAATCAGTACACGGCAGTAGCGTGGCCCGGTCGCATCCAGCCAGCAAACTGGAGCGCAGAGCGTGCCAAACGGTTTTATTTTAGCTAATTTTTCATCAAGCTGACCTTGCCCCCGAAACGGCTACCTAAAGGGCTTATCGGTAACGCGGTGTCAGAGTAACAATGCCCCAGTAGCCGGCCCCATCCGTTCCAACCATCAATCCTTCTTGGTTTCGGTTCGGACAACTGGACCGTTGTCGGAGGATGAGGAGAGCATATTTGAAGTGGTTCCCTCTATCAAAGATGTGGATCAGTATCGGGAGGGCTTTTGTGAGTGAAATATGACTAGTGGCAAGGTCGGCCACGTCAAACAAAGCCGTCGTGCAGATACATTTTGCCAGCCAAATCCATTGGTCCATAAAATCCCCACCGGCGCTTACGGATGGGAGATCCAGCGTTGGAAGTAACACGCTAGCCCGCACGCCAGATTGATCACTAATAAACTCGATCATGCTTGAGGGGTGTATTGTCGTGGGCCTGTGCATATCTCAGAACACGGATGGAGATTGAGTCCTGCAACAGCTGGTACAAAA
>KB683512.1:0-15607 GCA_000349165.1 Anopheles christyi | reverse complement strand
GTAGGGGACCTCGGCTGTATCTTTCCACCATTTTGTGTGTGAGTAATTTTCGCTCGGTTCAAGGCTCATTTTATTCTGGTTAATTTTTAATGGGTTCTCACTCGCTTCCTTTCGCCCACCATCCCACACCCGGGATTGCGCTCGTGGTATTAAAATGTCATCCCAGCTGGATGGGTTGTTTTTTGTGGCCCTTTTTTTTTTTGGTCCTTTCCACACTTTAGCATGTTCGTGGAAAACAATCCTTTCGCTTTTCATCCGTACCGTCGGCAGCAGTGGCAACCATTTGAATTAGGCAAGGCTTCTGTTTGTAGTATGAAAGAATATTTAACTTTTTTGTCTATAAAATTAAGGTTAGTGAAACAAATGAAAAAATAACCTTTACTCGTGATTTCAAAACAAGATAACTTTCTACTGACTGGTGAGCTTTGCAGGATTGTGGTTTGTGTTTGTGTATATCTTATTTCAGCCACGGTGTATACGCTATTTAAAACATGGTTGACATTTGATTGTGCCAACATTTAACTTGGTCAAACACTCCATTATGGTGACATAACAATCGACCCTTGATGAATCCTTCCACCTCTATGGGCAACTAATGAAAGATAATCGTCCATAATAGGCATTAAATGTGAAGTCAATCGATAAATAATGCTTAACAACTCCTACGCCATTACAATCGCAAGCGAGCTCAAGCTGACACCTAATAAGCAATTTTTCGCCTTCATTTTAGTGTGTGATAAATTGAAACGGAAGCACATTTGCGGACGCATTTCGCTCTTGACTCGCATGTACGATGGCGCCCACGTTAATTGCAAATCATGTCTATTCAAAACGAGTTGCGTGGGGGTTTTGTGCGGGACATTTGTGTAAGAGATTATTGATTGTGTAAAAAAATACTGTTAATATATATGTGTTATAAATTATAGCATGTTACATGTTGTATTATTTTTTGCTAGTGAACAACTTTCAGTTTTCAGTGAACTTAATTATCAGTTTTCATTAAAAAAAATATTCATAGCATAATTTTATTTTGTTGTGTTTTTTTGTTTTTATATTTTATATTGCCACACAGCAGAACTATAAGATATCCAACTTTTTTTTACATAAAATTGTATAGTTATGTAACAAAGTTTACTAATTTATCACATTCGGGTTATTGTTTTTTTTATTTAGGAGGAACGGCCATGTAAGGCCGTATTGCTAGGGTTATTGTGTTTTCATGTTATTTCTTTGGGTATGGATATTTTTTCTATCGTTTACCTCTGCGTATTTTATTTTACTTTTTGGACATGAATCTGATATGACTATTCAAATATTGTTCAAATATGTAACATACGAAGCTTAAAAATTGAGAAAACAAATCGAATTTTAAACAATCTTTACATGGTCGACGTTCATAAAAATGGTATTTTAAAAGCCTTTCAATTTTAAATGAACTTTCAATTTTCTTTTAGTATGATTTAAACATTGAATTTAGCAAATAGTTTAATAATTTAAATATAAAAATACCAAAAACTCGTTCTACTCAAGTTATACTATACTATCAAATATAAAGCAATCGGTTTAAATATGTTTTAATTGACCCATTTGCAATGAAATATTCTTTAAAGCATATTAACTGTGTTTTTCTATTGGATGATGATTTAAGATATTAAAGTTCGTAAATCAAAATTTTAAAATAAAATTTTATTTCCACCATTAAAACGCTTCTAAACTCAAAATTATGAAACCTCAAATAAACAAACAACGAAAATTTAATATTTACTACATTTTGTACATTTTTTTATCTATCAAAAAGACAACCTAAAAAACCTCTTCTAAACTAAATCCTATTTTTCTTCGATGACTATTTTTCAAAAAGAAAATTGATTGTGCCGCTCACTTCTGGAACTTAACGTATCATAACACACACCTATCACATTCAACACTCTTTACCGCGCATTTAATGAATTCTTCGTGTTCCGCAGCGTTCAAACCCCCTTATAAACATCATGCGCACGTACGTACGATACACACGCAAGATGCAGAGCAACGCCACCGGCGTAAAACCTCCCATTAGTGATCACATTATTAATCAACCACTTAACATGTAACAAACCGTTTTAAACGGCGCTCATCATTATGTTCCTTTCCCATCGTACCACAGTTTCATCTCCGTCTCCGTCCAATGCCGTGCAGCAGCCGTCGTTCTTCGCACTTCATTTTCCACTGTCCCAATTTTCACGGCTCTTTGAAGAATTTTGACTAAGTTTCTTGTTGGTGTTTGGAGGTTGTATTTACTTTTCTCAATTTCCCTGACGCTTTTTCTCCCCCTCCGCAGGACACTGCCCCCTGCACTCAAAAGAAGGAAAATGAAAAATTCTCTCTTAATTTAGTCTCATAATTTTCCATCCATTGCTGCATTTCTTGCACGCCTCCCAAATTTTCCACCGTGATTCTTCATTCTGGCCGGATGCTGCGAGATGCTTCACCGCAAAACATTACACATAACATCGTACCGCTTTTGTTGCTTGGTCGGTGCATTCTGTTTCCTTTTTCCTTTTTTGCCTTGCTTCCCCCGACAAACTTTAACACAAAACACAGCTTGTGGACGGCAATCATGACTTTACCGAAAGTCGGAGGCGCCCGGTTTTCTCCCTATCGACTTCCACTAGACCGGAGCGGAAAAGGGGTTGTCCTCTAGAACAGTGAGACTCTTGAATATGTAAGAAATAGCATGTCAAGAAAAAAAGCTCAAAAACGGAAATTGATTTATTACACCAGTGACACTAAACGAAACGAAGGAAAAAGGTTCTGCCACCACCACGTTCCCCATCGTTGGCCCACAACGTTGCATCCGAACCGATCCGAAAATGTGTCATTAATTAGATCTCCGGTCAACTGTGTCGTGTCTAGTTCTGTTCTTTTCTTCTTTTACCATTTACATCGAAAGTGGCGCCATTGGCAGCATTGAGCCATGAAATATTTCAATCGAATGAACAAGAGATTCTTAATCGTTCATTTGCAGTTGTAATTTTTCAATTTAAATTAAATTCCTTTACTCAGGAAGTAAAGCAGACGAATCGATTAGCAAGCAATAGAGTTCTTCTGAGGATAATTTTTCACCCAGCCATATAAAGTGATAATAGACTTTAATATAAAACGCCTATCTTACTTCATTTACTTTAAAACTATGTTGATTCAACTAGGCGCAGGTTCTTTACACAATTTTTAAATCAATTTCAAATTGATTTCTCGGCGTTCTTTTTAAGCTGAACATATTTCTAAACTCATCTGTTAGTAGCGTTTTGAACATGTTCAATTATTCTACTCTAAATTTACAGCTTTTTAATGTTGCATATAGTGTTTAATGTTGCGAAACTATGTTTTAATCTTTTTTTGTGTTCCATTCAATTATTGTAAGATTTTCGTAAACATAATTTTACCATCAAATAACGTTCTACCGCTTGCTAATTGAAAAAGTGATCCATTTTGCGGGTTGTTTTGTGCTGAAATCTGACTGAAAAATATTTCATTTACGGTCTACAAAAGGTTATAAAAAGTCATAGACGATACCAATATATATTTTCAACAATAAAAAAAAAAACTTCCCACTTCTGTAAAGTTTGGTATTATTGCAGGGCACGTGTCAGATTTTACTGAAAACGACACCAAAAGTCCCTGATTTCCAACCACTATCTAACCCATACCACGATTCGGAAGCTGACGATGTTTGCTATTGTCGACAGTGTGAGTGTATTTACGTGTGCTAGTGAATGTTTTCGGTGATCTGCTTCACACCGAAGCCAGAAGTTAAGGGATGAACGAATCATAGCATAGGCTGAACCGGGAAGAGTCGGTGAAGTACAGTCGCATTCAAACGAATCGGTGTCACATAAATATTGGTTGCTACAAACACTCCCGAACTGGTCTACTCAAGGGAGGATGATGTTAAACACCATTTAAAGAAAGAATGAGTAAGAGAACCCTTATCTAAATCGGCCAAAGCATGGAGAGTACCGTCGTGCGAATGTGATTATATGTTAGGGGGAAATCTATTTGCGGGCGATGAATTTTTCATCACACAAACCCATCCTCTTCTCCCTGGGTGCAGTGGTTCGCACGCAACCGTACTTCCGGAACCGGTGCCATATCCTGCCAACGTATGCTCGTATTTTCCAAGCATTATTTTCAAACAAATATTTTAACAAGATAAGTGATTGTAATTGAGCGTTTGTCTTCTTCCCTCGTGCCTTGTTCCCGACAATCTTTCCCCTGGGATGATTACGAGGCGGGGAAGTACTATTATGCGACGAGATTTTCTCTATATACTTCACCCTAGCCCAGCTTTGAAGACAATTGAGGATGGAAAATTCGTTTGTAGAAATGGACTGAAAGAGTATTAATAATTTATTGTTGAATTGTATTTAGTGATTTACTGTACCTGTTCGAATTAAAAGTTATTAACTGCTTTTTCAATCTATAAACACATAAAGAGATTGTTAATCCCAATGATTACGTTAAACTTGAAAGCATTGATACGACCTACTAATATAAAAGAATTTATTGTTTTCCTAAAATTTCTATTTGATGCTTAAACTGCATAAGGCTCATTTTGAATACTCATACACTCATTAAGGCACGAGGCAAAATCAACATTGGACTATATCATTGTATGGGGATTCTTTTCACATTTACCACAGCTGCAATCTTTAAACCTGCACTAGTAAACAATCTTTAACCTTCCTCACTTAAGTGTGCAACAAAAGGATGGAAGTCAATTACTTTGTAATTTTCGTCATATTTTCTACGTCCCATCTCAATTCATACTCACCTTTCGTATGTCGTTGGTTCGTTTAGAAAAGTTTGCCCTTTTTCTTCTTTAGCTTTCCAATTGTCCTTTCATACACACGATCCTATCCTACGTACAGTTCCAATTTTCCAGCATAAAATACCTTTTCGTTTTTGGCAAACCGAAATGAAATTCGTGGAACACACTCGAGTGCGCCACCCGTGTGCATCTTGTGTCATGCTGAGCTAACCTGCAGCATACACACACACACACACACACAATATAATCAAACAATCGTTCATTGGTATTGGATGGAAGGGATCGTCCCAGCTGGATGAGGGTGAGGATGAGATTTCTGATGAATTTGCTTTAAATTTGACGTTTGACAGTTTGGCCATGCGGAAAGGAGATTTTCAAAATGATACCAGTTGAAAGAACGGAAACAAAACCAAAAGGTACACCGAACATGTAGAACAGTTAAGGACTATGCAAGCTGACCAATTTGAATGAAAGCTGACTTTGGGTTTTGCACGAAACAACACCATTCTATGGGTTATGTGCGGGTGGCAAATGCCATTGTTTGCATATGCATTTGTTCCATTGACCGAATCAAGAGGGAGCTGCTGAACCGATCCGGTCCTTGTCAATAATGCACTTTTGATGAACGTTAATAGCGTCCGTATTGTTACGGGAAGGGACACGCTTACTTCATTAAATGTTCTATAATCCTCTTTACCGAGTGAAAAACGCTTATGGCGGCGCATGCCTAAGCGATAAGGATTACAGCGATGACATTTCGGAAAATGACATCTAACTTATAAATCCATTTAAGCAAACAATCAGTGAGCTGCAATTTATGCGAATTGTATACAAAATTGTTTTCTTTGCTTGATTGAATTGGAATTGCTAAGCCATACAATATGATAACATGTACAAGCTTTGCAGAATATGTTAAAATGTATGGTTTAAGTTGATCACAAATTCATGGCACTCTAATTATGTATGTTAATAATGCATGAACCATTAAAATGCGTACAAACACTGCAGCTGGAATAAAAAGCAAAATCATTTTCAATAACCAACATAGATGTTAAAAACAATAACTGAGGCGTTTCGCGTGTGAAACCCATCCATCAAGCACCACGTCATCTATATTTATAATCCAATCCGTCACTCACTGATTTGATTGATCACTAAATTATTCAGTGCGAAACTGATCGTTTACTATGTCCCACAACTATCACATGTTCCTGAGTGCGGGTACATTTATCTCATCGTTTTCACTCATTTCTTTTTACCTTAAAAACCGTTAAGATCCCTTGGGATCGTTTCTCTAAAGTCTTAGATCGATCAACAAATGTCGAACAACGGCATACTGCTGATTTCTCATCCTTTCTATAAAGGTTTGCTTTCAAAAGTTTCATCATATCAAGCTTGGGTAACTAACGATAATTAGAGGGTAATTAATTTGTGATAGACTACCCAACGAATGTACCACCACTTCAGTCATTCTCCCACCCCAAAAATGCATCTGCAATCATTTCTACTATCCCTTTTCTTGTTAGTTGTGGCTGTTGTGCGTCACTGCGAAAGAATGGATTTTGAAGAGTACAGGTAACCGTTCCTATGGCTCATAAATTGTTGTCCATTCTTTTCTGTAGCTTGCGGTTTTGAAACCTTTCCGACAGTACCCGTCCTACCATCTACGGAACCCTACCAATTAAAACGGTACTGTACGGGGACTGATGGGATGGATGAACCGCTTGACTCTGTAACACATACCGGAGTGCTACAAGATCGTCGTTTAACAACAAACAAATGACACATTTTACAAGGCCTTCGGTACAAATCATGATTGGTTGCGTTTTCTAAACCGTCCCATTTGACAGCTGCTTCAAAAGAGAGGTTGGTATGATTGGACACCTATCTTGCTCTGGCTTGTATAATAGCAATCGGCATACGACCCCAACATCATCTTGGCAAATAAACGTTGAAAAGCGTATCAAGGAGCATATCCGAAACAGGCACCGAGAGTACTGCACGAAGAGGTACGAAAATCAACCACATCGACGCCATCAACAGACACTGGCTCAAGCCGATTTTTATGACCTTTTGGCTTGGCTTAAGTATCTACTACAACCGAGAGCCTATCGATCCCTCGAGCCTCGAAGATGAATAGCACAAGGATTGTTGGAAGCTTGCAACCTAAACGAGGACCACTCACGGTGCGACACGAAAGATGAAGCCAACACCTTGAGCCATTCCTCAACCGTACCGGGTATGCTTGCAAGCAGCAGAGACAACAGACACTGTGACGATGGTAAATATGACTTTAATGAGTTGAGGCACTCGAAATCGCACAATAGGCATGACAACCGTTGTCCCACAGGGGAAAAAAAAATCTCCTAATCGATTTGACATGCCAAACACGAGTGTCTGCTTACTAAAGCATTAATGATGGATCGAATTTCCGTCGAATTGAGTGTATTGAATAGAGTTCATGAAAATGTGAAGATAGTTTTTACAAAACCGCTGAAATATTACAACAGAAACTTTTAATACTATTTTGCATTTCAATCTAAAACATGCAATGATTTTGTTTTGTTCAATTTTACAATTTTTAAATATATGCATGTAAATCCCTCCAACTCAATCCCTAAGCCTTTCAGGCTTATATTATTTCATTTCAGTAAAACTACTCATCTTCAAATCAAATCATATCATTAAAATGTTTTGCAGTTTATCTACCTATCATCACCCCTTGCACAGTCCTGTAGGATCAACTTTAGTTTTGTACATAGTGCCGTTCGTGTGTTTACCGATTTTTCTGTTTGGCCTTTGCCATGTTTCTTATATATGTATTTATTGGTTTTATCTTGAAAATCCAATCCTCCCTGCGTTCTGCATCAACGGATGGGCAATATACAATTTCTTAGAGTGAATCCATGGTGATTCGCTTTTCTATCACTCGTTTTTATTTTCTCTCGTTATCAGCACTCACCGATCGTAATCCGCTTCTAACGAGATGGTTTGTTTTGTACTTTTCAATTCACTCCCGTTGCTTTCATGCTGGTGGTGCCTTTGCAAATGTTCAAAATAATAATGGCATATACAGGAATACAATGCCAACAACCTTTTCAGAGCTGAAAATTTCTAAAATTGATTTCATAACTTTAGCTCTGGAAAGCCATATAGAAGAAGCTTCTGAAACGATTACCCTTATCTTTAGGTTAACCAGTCTCGAAAATAGCATTTGTTTCCACAACAATCCTGAGGCGTCGGACCATTACTATACACTCAGCTGATCATCTTTTTGCTAATCATTGATCTAGCTAATAAGGATACCGTTTGTTCGAATGTGATGTGCCGTTTTGCGTCCTATACCAGCAATACACCAGCCTGTAGACCTCCAGCATTGAGGGTTTTTTGTCTCTCATACGGGACGATTGACAGATTGGTTGATCTGATAAGGGTTAAAACGGGCGACGTGACGTTTATCGCGAGGATAATAATTGTCGTTGATTAGGGGTTGTCCGTAAATTAAGAGAACGCATAATGGCATTTCCCTCTCAGCGAAGCCAGATCGGAAATCGCGATTGCTAATGCAACGATATGCTAATTAGCGTCGATGAGGGAGCCTTTGGTGATGGACCATCGACATTCATTGATCGAAAGACAACGAAGTCTCGTAAATCATTACCGAGCACGTTACAAGTTCAAACAGTAGTGATGGGATTAAATAGTTAAGTAAGCTGGTTTATAATGATCCTGATAGCGTTAATTAAATTATACACAGCATGTAATACAAGTTTTTCTTTAACGTTTGTTACGACATAACATATTTTTCTTGCTTTTTTCTAGCGAAATTAGACACTATTCCCAAACAACTAAGAATAAAAATTGCTGAAGTAAGTACAATATTTATTCAACTTTCTGTTTCTTGATCTTCAGGTTTATATTTTGATTCTTTTTGGAAGTTTCAGTTTGCCTCTAATGCTAGCTCTTCTCCTTTCTATGCGACATCAAGTTTTCCAAAAACCCGCTCCATTTGTTTCGGTGCATCATTATGGGAGTATGCCGAGGTAATTGGACACCATTCGCCTAGGGAGACCCTGAACACTTGCAAGAAAGTGAGAACATTGATTAATTGCCCGCAGCCTTTGGCGGTATTTTGCCGCCAGCATAACCTCATGCTTTGCAGATTTCGTAGAACACAGACTGTACAGGACTATAGGTCCTAAATTTTACGAATGTATTTATCGGATTGTTACAGATGCAGCAACCATTGGTAGAACAGTGTAATTTATAGAACGCAGCATATTGCACTATTCTGACATTTGTTTGACGTCTGGGGTTGTAGATCATGTTGGCATATGTAAGCCTCCGCAATAATCGATCGTTAAAGCCATCTACTTCTCACTGTCCGGTAGAGGCAGCCGTAACGGACCAACATCGATTTCAAACTTGACCAAGCCGCCTGTTGAACTGGTTTTAGGGAAAAGAGAAAAAACATATGTTTTGACCGCAACATAAATCATCGGATCATCTTCTAACCGAGCCATTCCGCATGTCGTAGATGCTCGTTGGACTCTACGAAACAGCTCCTAAACCCTTAGCCTGTACCTATTGGACGATCTGAGAAGCCGCCTGCGAACCCATGCATAATAAGCAACGACTTAAACAAAATTGTTTCTAAAACCTCAACTCGGTTGCTCAGTGACTTATGGCCAATGTTACTGTGTGCACTTGTTCTCTCTGTATCAAGTTGCAGTGTGACGTCCTTCGCGCAACGCAATGCGTGGCACAATTTCCCAAAGGATCTTGAAACACCAATTCCAGGGCTATGACTGGAACGGTCATCACAGGCCACGCTAATAAGGTGTAACCGAGCTGCATAGCGTTAGTCTTTAGTGACACAAGGCGCGACACGCCCATGGCGCCACCAAGAGTTTCTGAAGGTTTCTGTGTGCTTCAACGAAATATGTGGCAATAATTATCCCAGCGGACCTCGATTATCTCGCGCTAGCAGTTGGGTAGCGCCGATAAGCGTATCAAAATCGTAAAATTTCACGGATTATGCCTATGAAGTGCGTGTTTTCTCTATTTCACCAGGAATTCCCTCGTGAGGATCAAAGGCATAAGTAAAGCCCAAAGTGTAGCTGTCATTGAGCTCTTAGCTCGAGTCAAATTGGGTTCTGAGCTGAGGCGGAAATTTGGAATGATGTATTAGCCTTCTTGTGTGATAGTTTAACACCGCAGCTTAAACAAAGCTCGGATAGTATTCTTTATATATTGTATTGATTATAGATTGTAACAAACTAATATGATATTTATAAGATTCTAAGCATTTGCTTTTGCTTACAAAATGTATAATATTGTGAACAATTTAAATTTACATATATACTGTAAAAATACAAAGTTTAAAAAAAATTGCTTACAAAATTTATAACATTATGAACAATTGAAATTTATAGAAATACTATAAAAAATGTTTTGATACAATTTTGATATTCTACATTCTCAACAACTCATCTTCATACTGATACAACAATATTCAACTTGCTTCAGATGCGTCTTTTGGTCGGCTCATATACTCCAGCTACGATAAAACTGAAGCCCCCTTCCTATTTCGATTGCGAATCCGCTAATTGCACTACAATACGCAATAAATTATCATAAAAATTCGAAATTATTTAACGATGTCAGCAAATTAAATTTATGTCAAATTTGCATCAGCACGCGGCTCGCACTCCATTCTGCAGCTCGTGCCGTTACGCCTCGATTCATAACGATTTTTTCAGATGTAAATCGTACCGTGGACCTCATATACACCTCAAACCTCAAGCAAGCTCGAAACTTACAATGCCAAGAAGCTAATTCTCGCAGCGGAACGTGATTATTAAACACACACACATTCTCACATTCCCTCACCTTAATATTGCTTTATGATTCCACCAAGAAGAGAACTAACCGTACGATCCAAGATGCTCCCAAAAGGTGATCACCATAAGGGGAGCTGAAGCAGCTTCGGCACCGTAGCATAGCGGCTATTAAATCGGCACGGGTGAAGTGTTATTAATAAACAATAATTTATAGCACCCTGGGCGACTTAAATCGCTGCTGATCAATAAATTAAATTAATACGATTTTAAATAACCTCACCAATCGATTCGGGGTTGCCGAGTTCCAGCTGCATAAAAAACAGTCCTCCGCCAGCTGTAGAACGTCTGTGCAGACTGAAAAGAGAGCCCCCGAGAGCCCGTGAAGACGTTTGTCATCGGGTCGGTCCCGGGTGCCGGTTGCTTTCACGGAGGCTTGTCAGAAGTTTGTATTGGAAATTGATTGCCCAGCCAGCGGGAGGCCCTCTCACGCTCATTGCCGAGCCACGGTGGGTTGCGACAGTCTTTGTGACATACAGAAAAACACAAACTCGTCCAAGCTGAAGTAACGGCGCAAAGCAAGACTACGAATGCCTGGACGGCAGTGCCCTCTGCTCTGTACAGCCAAGCTACTGCTAAGCAAATTAGTGCACACCAAACAAAACAAACGGCCTCCCCTGTGTTGTCCTGTGGAACGAATGACAAGGTGTGCGCATTCGCAATAAAAAGGGAAACAAAAGGTGCCAGTTTTCTTACCAAATAATGAGGCACGAAAAAGCAGGTCATTGTCACAAACAATGGAGGAGTGGAGGGTGACGTCCCGGGGCAGAGTACTTGAAACTAACCATGGGACGCCAGCGTTCACCTTGCATCCTGCAACGCATCCCAGTGTTCTGGAATCCTGATTCCATTTGCTAACATTTACCCACTTTTATAAACTATAGATCTGTCTTCTTTTCGCTCAAGTTGTCATGCGGGCCTTCCAGAGTGTATCCGGCACAAATTGTTTGCAATAAAACAGATGAGTTATGCCATTAAATAGTTTTGAAGGTCTTGTATCCAAAGACCAGCGAAATCTTCAAAACTACAATTCCCTTCTTCCAGCATCTTTGTGGCGGCTTCGTAAAAGAATTCCACAATCGAATAATCAAATAATAGCCATCTATCAGTAGCAGAGTATGTGTTCACGCGTATTTCAAGATATTCTTAGCCTCGATAGAGGCATTGTACCCAAGAAGACACTCTCTGTTCACACACCTCTTTAGCACATTTTCAATTCAAACTCATTAACCGCATCGGGAGGGATATTTTACGTTCACCGATCAAACCGATGCGCTGTTTTGCTGGCTGCAAATTGCGCTGCGTCTCCTGTGGATCGTGAGAAAAATCACACGTCTTGCAAATGTGTCCACAATTTTATTTTGTGAAGGTTCCGTGGGAAGCTCTTGCTTCTGTGCAAACACACCGAACTGGCCGGTAGCGGAATAAGACATGCAAAAGCCTTTCAAACACTCTTCATAAATTAAAAATAATAAGTTGCAGACAACTCATGCATCTTTTGATAAGAAAAGTTTTAACAGGCAGCAAGTTTGTATGAAGCTCATTAGCCAATGTTGCAACTTGACAAGCACCATAGCTTGCTTTAGCAAAAACCAATGTCACTCATCTAGCTCCGATGGCATCAGCTGCCAAATAAATGTCATTTTTAAGAAAACAAATCAACCATATAGCCTTCGTACTAAGAAGAGGACTGCAAAAGCTTCAAACATTAAAACTGACTTCAAATTTTGCTCGATCAAATCCTCCAAATTCCAACAGCATGCTTACAGCACATCCGTTAACCTCATTCAACCGCCGCTCGACAACATCAGCCTCTACCAACATCGTCTGACATGACTTTTTTTTTTCACCGTGTTTTCTTACATTTCAGCTTCATAGCTCTAAGCGTACTAGAATGCCCGAAGCGATAGAACCAGACAGCGGCTTCCTTTTAGATTCTGAAAGGCCATCAATTTATTGAACGTTACACATCGGCACAATTGTGCTCATTGCGGTAACTGAGAAGTTTGTTGCGATACTGCTGCGCGTTTGGCAATAATTAAATGAAGCAAATTCATGTCCACCACCACAAGCACCGCCCTAATCAAAATAACACGAGATGAAGTCATCGTTATATTTGGTGCAATTAATAATTTTAATTTCAATCTCATCCCGCCACGACCCTTGAGGTTCAATGGATGAGCTAGGAGCACATGATAAGACCTTCCCTAGCAAGGCGAGACGAGACCGGGTCGCACCTCCAACGGAACGGGGAGTCGATCTATCAGCGTGAGCGAACGAAGTCTGCCCGCAAGCTCCACACTTACACCATACACCCGTCCAGCCAAGACGAACACAGGGCGTCGTAATCTTTCGCTCAGGGTTCTCAACTCTTCGCCACGGTCGAATGTATATTTAAGCTGTTTATACACTGTCCAGTATGTTACTGACTGTGATTGTTTTGTGTAGTTTCCCTTTTAATCATTCCAACGTTTGTGAGGCGTGTGTTTTCGCTACGAAGTGATAACATTTAATTGCTTGATTACCGTACTTTTTTGTGTTTTATTTTTGGATCCGCGTCACTTTTCGAAACCTTGATTTGTCGACACAAGCGTGTTTTGGTACGAGATTGATACGGGAAACCGTACCTCCAATGCCTCCACCCTCGAAAGCTCCACCCGGCTTGCTGTGTCGTAATTACCATTAGCAAACTGTCCAACACTTTTTTTAACCGCTCCATTCGTTTTGTTTGTTAGTTTAATCCATCCGCCAACAGGGATGAGCTGATGATTGGGCTGCGTGTTTTTGCCGATGATAAGAAGCAATTTAAAGCATTGCTAAACCTTATGTGCTTCGCATTTGCAAATCTCTTCACCATGTCGAATTGCAGTCTTGCAGATTTTGCAGAAACGAAGCTATAGGACAGTAATCACTCTGTAATGTGCTGTTTAATTTTCCCTTTCTTCTTCATTATCTTCGTTTGCCGGCGCGCTCCGAAGATCTGCTGCTTCCGGAGAAGTCATAATTTCCTGCACCTCATTTGACACTTGCCTGTCAATGCCATTATCTGCTTATCAGGCGCGAAAATTTTGAATTGAAATGGAAATAGTGGTACGGCCCTTTGCACCTAATCGAAGCTGCGAATGTTCATCCATCCTTTCACTCTTGTTAATCGAGTTCAGTAAGACACACGGTCTTAGATGAGAGGTCTAGAACCGTCGAAACGGTTTTCCAACAGCTCCTTCACGCTAACGACTGTCCCAACAACAACAGCTTTACGCCTTAGTGATTGCGCAAATCCTACGCACGTCGCCAATTAAACAAAACCCGGCATATGGGTGCAGCAGCTTGTTTTTTTTTTATTCTGCTTCCTACGATCAATTAACAAATCGTCATCATTAACGGGTCCCAGTTGTTCACCAATGAGTCTGCGAGACGCGTGTGATTGTTACGTGTTAAAAGTGTTTTAATTGCGCAAAGTGCGATACGCAGACGCATCCTGGCTAGTGGGCAGTGTCTGTGCTTCTCATATGATCGTGTGCTCTTTGTTAGCGGGAGACATATTAACGCGTTTTCGTTGATTTTGTTTTGTTTGCTACCTTTTTACAATGGATTGCATCGAAGAAATCGATGGTTGAATTATATATCCTCAAAATCTGTATTTTATAATTGTTCAATTAACATTAAATAGTTAACTCCATGTAATCTTAAAATTTGTAAGAAATACTGCATAGCGAGCAATGGCTGTTTGACATATAAAACTCTCATGTTTCGTTTTGTTGTATACCATATACCGCTTCCTGGAAGATCTAAACAAAACTCACTCTCATAACTGTTCAATACGGTTCACGCATGCCACGATCATTTGCTCCCACTTTCATCAAAACCAAACGAGCACCACCAGCGCCCATGTACTCCAGACGCGGTAAATTGCCATGTTTTTCGTTTAATGAAGTATTCAGTAGTAAAATTGTCCTTCAACGCCCAGTATGTCTGTATGGCTTCCAGCCAACGATCACTCACTTCAATATCTCCTATTATCGCAGCTTCATCGCTGCCCGACATTCGCAGCGATCGTAAAACATCGGGAAGATCTCCAGCCACCCTAAACATGTGCCTGTCTTAAAGAAGGCTGCAACAACACGATGCATTATGAATTTCGCGCTTGTAACTTCTTGGAGCACTCATGCTTAAAGGAGTAAATTGCGATGGCAACACTTTTCCCATTTACTTTCAGGGAGGGTTGCGGTTTTTAGTGTGGAGCTGGATGGCTGGGGATATTCCATTCCGTATCTAAAATGCACTCACCGTACATCCTGCGCCGTGAGCAAAGGCTTAAACTCTCCAAGCGATTTTTGCTAACCATGCTAACCTGAGCTGCAAATCATCTTAATTATTCGCTCGGAACAGTCGCTCGTAAAACTGAAACACGACTGGGTCTGAATACACCAGTGAGGGAAAATATCTTCATTACCGACAGAGATTATTGGTGGTAAGGCTTAGCCCGAAGAAATTGGCAAACGATTTTGATGATCCCTCCAGTAGCAGGCACTTTTCTAAAGGCATACAATATTCTGGACAAAGTGGGGGTTTCATTTTCTCGGCACGATTGTTTGAGCCTCCCCCCTCCCGAGCTGCCTTCTAGAATTTCGTTCAACCGGAAGCCAATTAGTGAGCGAATCATCGAAAATATGTACTCGTTTTACGAGTGTGACTTCAAGGCCACAGCAGACAGACTAAACCCGGCATGAATAATTCTTACGGTGGAGTAGGTGCAGGCAACCAATTCCGTTCTTTTCTGGTCGAATTTTATGAATGAGTTTTTAATGGTTCACAAATTTGCGACTGCAGTGGTTTCGGATTGCAACACACAAAAGGCACATTGATTATGTTCAGTTAATATGTTTTCCATCAATTC
>KB683501.1:0-15612 GCA_000349165.1 Anopheles christyi | reverse complement strand
GCGAAGTGCGTTTGAATATTCGCTTCTATACCACGCCGTGTTGAAGTGTTTAAATCCTTTTACCGAGGACTTAATGGGAGTGAAATTGAATGAAGCCTATGTGGAATGGAAGCGCAAAGGAGATGGAGGGATTTTTACATTGAATAAATACTGTAAATCCACTCACTCTCTCTCTCTCTCTCTCCCACACACACACAAACACAAACTTATACATTCATTAAATTTCGCTTGTTCTATTCCCTCGATTGGGGAATATTTTGCATCATTCACACCGTACACAAACACAGCTGGATGGAAAAGTTGCACCAGAGTTTTGTAATTGAATAAAAAATTCACCATTATACCAGCGTTGTGCGCTGCAGTAGCGTCTGTTAACAGCTGGATGAAGTGCAACGGTAGTGGCTGCAGGCTATCCAGAATTACTGCCAATCCCAATACCACACACCGGTCGACCAGAAATTCTAGGTTCTTCCACTTCCTCCATCCACAATTTGCTCTCTCGGTGATCCGGATCGCAATGGCAATGTGGATATATATTTATAGGTTTATTTTTTCAGACGTTCCAGTTTCCAACTCTCCCCAGGTTTGGTTTCATCAAATTAAAAACCATGCCTGAAAACACGTCGATAGCGTGCATATACAGTGCTGCAGCCGGCCGTTGGTCCTTGTGAGGACCACCGCGCCGCCGCCCGAAGCCTTCACTAGCGTGATGCACTCCTTTCCCCCACATTGTATTGTCGCGACAAACCGGGAGGAAATAAAACGGGACACGATACATTCGCTGCACTACTACAATGTGCCACAGAGCTGCATTGAGGTTATGGCTTTTTCTTTGCGCCCTGCGCGTTGAAAAACAAAACTCAAGAAAATGAGGAAACTAAACCAGACCAAACACACATACTAACGGGCAACATGGGGGGGAGGGTCTCGATACGAGACAATGACGAGTTGGACAAGGGCAAGAATTGTGAGCATATCTTTCCGCGGAAATGGATGAAAGATGCCGTAGGGATGGCGTACATTCCGGTTTCAGGACTTACTGGAGAAGCCCTCAACCACACACACACATACACACACACACACACCCACTCGGTGAAGAAAATCGATTCCCCTGTCTGTGAAGGCTTAATGCCTTAAGGGATGGAGTTGTTGTTATTTTGTGCCCGCAATATTGTACTTTCGCTCCATGCTTACGGCACGCCAGCTCCTTATGTGCATCTCCATTGTTGCAAAACCGACCGTGGGCATAATATTTTTTCTGCTCCCTTCTCTAGAGAAAACCCAACAAGCGATTAAAGGATCAGACGCAGGCTGATGTTGAAGATCGTAGCACTTTCGTTACGCTCAGCATTATTATTTTTTTAAATAAAAATAGTCCACAAGTGGTGGCACGTGTGCTGTTAATGTTTGCTCTATAACCATTGGGCCATGCTGCAATGCAATCATCGTTACGGATTGTTGAATTTTCACTGTGTTGATGGTGCAAGCGAATGAAGAGATGTTGTACGAAATCATTAAAGAGAGAAATCAAATCGCTTGCGATGCACTTTATTTTTCTCATTCTAAGATTAATTACTCAATTTTTTGTTTGCATCGTTTCTACTGGCAAGCCTCATTGAAATGTGAGCTAAATCGGTGCGTTTAAATACACTTTTGTATCGGTATGTGGTTGCAACGTTTATCGTACATTTGTGATGGAAGGTAATCGGAAACTTACTTCCCAGCCGAGGTGTCAGCCGGTGCGGTTTACAAACGTGTTTTTCTACCACCACATGGCAGTATGTACAAGTATCAAATTCTACACCTGTGTGTTTGCCAATCATGCAAAGCTTCCTTTATATCTTCACGACGGGTTGTTACCGCAGCACTATCGATGGGAAGGGCGTACCTAAAGACAACAGTGTTGGAACTAATATTTGCATTTTTCTGTTGATTTTCCAAAGGCTATGATTGCAAAGACGATGAATGTTTGTATGGACGGAGTCATCAATGCCTTTCAAAAGCAAGATTTTGATGCGCCAATTTGAAATAACTTGTGTGCTATACATTTTTTTTTACGTTTAAATTGCAATGTATTCATTTGAATGCTTAAACTACTTGTTGCAAAATAAAAAGACATAAAGAATATAAAGACATATTAGTTGTCGACAAAATGTTATTGACATTTAAAAAAGGCAATATAGAAAAATATGCCAAATTAACCCAACCTTGTTTTCTGTTATGTAATTTTTATTTACAGCAATGTAAATTTCTATCATAATTTTTTGTTTCTTTTCATGTAAGCAGTTAGTACATGATTGTTAATATTTTCAGTTAAATTGAAAAAAATCTTCTTAGATCAGCCACATTTTTGACTTTCATATTAAATTGTAAATTAGTCCCGTCGTACAGTCGTCATGCTGCACGACCTAATAACATGCCCGTCATCGGTTCAATTCTCATGTGGACCGACTATCATCATACGGCTCATACGTAGGACCAACTATCCTGCTAAGGGTAAACTAGCAAAGCAAAGCCAAGCTCATAAGTGGCTTAGACAGACAGGCCTTGACCGAATACGGTTGTTGAGCCAAAAACGAAGTACGAGGTTTAAATGTTGCAAAAGTGTTGTAACAAACAAACATCAGTACGGTGAACCCTCGCATAACGACTTTAATCTGTTTTATTGATTGATTCGCTACAATCGAAAAACAATCGTGATATCGTAATTATGCTATGGAACACAAGGAATGGTTTGGTTGGTTTAAATTTAAAAAAAAGGGGAAAACAGTCAAATGATTAAATTACTAATGTAAACTCTGTGATATACCATCTTTTAATCGTTTTCATTAATTCATTTTATAGAATATGGGAGCGATCAATCATGATTGGATCTTTCTCTGATCTGTTTATCTACTGTTTTTTATTCTTTCAACAGGAATGTTCTTCCTTCTTGCTGTTTATGGTATTTTATTTACGCTTGTTTAACATCTCAAAATCAAAACTCGATAAAAAAACAACGATGTTCTCTGGACGAATGGTAGCACTTAACTGTAATACATGATTGCACAACATGTCTCATTATTGCAGCAGCTAGGCATGGGTCGATTCTTTGTATCAAATGTACTCTTACCTGAATGAGTTTTCATGCTCATGTGGTCGGATTTCATGCATTGAGCCTTTTAATGAGGGAGTCCTCTTTAATACGAAAACAAAAAACCATTTTACTGGTTGACTATTAATTTCACTATATCTGACTATTCAACTGATTGCACTATTGGAAAATGTATGGCTTTAAACCTTAAACACTTTGTCTGCCAGTCGTTTTGGCTTATGATTCCCATGTTGCCAAAGTTATGTTCAGTTCAGTTTTTTCATTACTCAATTTATGTTTCACTCATCTTTGATGCAACATTTGAAGAAGAAAATATGGTTGTGGACTCCACATTCATTTGGTTTCAGCATGTTTTATGCAGCAATTTTTTAAAGTAGTTTGATAACCATCACATATGATGGTCATGGCAGTCAAAGTGTAAAGTTTTAGTTTTAAACACTTTTTATATAACAGTATAATACTTTTCCTATAACTAGAATATCTTTGTGATTATTTGTCTTTTGATCATCGGTAAACGTACACTATGCTATTTGTTCAGTATGCTATTGTAAGGCAGAACTCCGTAAGGAAGTTTCTACCTCGGACCAAATTGTTACCTAACAAAGCATAAACGAGTGAGAGACATTTTTATCTCTACTTCAGATCTCTTCTTGGGCTAAACATAATCATTCTACACTCTTTTTACTAATTTTTACTAATTAATACTATTTTTGGTATGCTGATAGGATTTGTTATACTAACGCTTAACAATTTACTTTAAACATTCTTTCACCCTGCTTACCACCGCACGATCATCGTCACGAATGCGCTGTATCGTCACTTTATTTGCTTGCTCTTTTGCTTCGCGACGTCCTTACGCTAAATACGCAACGCTTTTACTAACACACACGCAACACACTCACGGCTGAAACATAAACTCGCTTGCACACACCCCTTCGCTCAAACCAAACCAGTAACGAGCCATCATCGAACCGTGGTTCTTCCTCCAAATCGCGTCGTTACAGCCGGCCCAAGCAACCACTCGGCAGCTGGGAAAGTGCGCTGGATGCGTCCAAGTGCAGCTACACCGCACTGTATCCACGCGCCTGGTCCGAGTACGATCTGAGCGAGCACGGTATCCGGCTGGTGCAGCGACAGATCTCGCCGATCATACCGCACGACTATAAGGAAAGCTCGCTGCCGTGCGGCGTGTTCGTCTGGACGGTGGAGAACGTGTGTGACAAGGACCGGCAGGTTACACTAACGTTCACGTTCAAGAATGGCACTGGCACGAAAAAGCAGGACGCTGAGGGTGGCAGTGAGACCGGCGCATTTACGCAGGGTAATGCTCGCGGTGTTTCGATCCGGCAGACGATCGCCGACATGCCCTGCACGTACTGTGTGAGCTGCCGCAGCTCGTCCGAGATCAATCTGACCCGCTGCGAACGGTTCGATCCGACCGGCAGCGGGGAAAAGCTGTGGAACGATCTGAAGGAGAACGGATGTCTGACGGAGAAGTCCTACGATGAGACGCTCAAGTGTGAGTTAAAAGTCGTGGATTTTTTTTTTTTGGTTCTTCTGTTTAATACTTCCCCTACCGTTCTTTTTTTTTCAACAGCAAAAGACGTTGCTGTTGCCGTTAGTGGACAGATTCTGGTGCAGCCCGGTACCACTTCGCAGCTGGAGTTTGCACTCGTGTGGGACATGCCGAAGGTACATTTCCAGAAGCGTGGCAAGGAATATCATCGCTACTACACGAAGTACTTCGGCAAGAGTGGGGACGCAGGACCGATGATCTCGGACTACGCGCTCAACAACTACGGCAAGTGGGAACGATTGATCGATGAGTGGCAACGGCCAATACTGGAAGATGCGTAAGTAAAGGTGAAAGTGTGATGTCATACATAAAGATCTTAACTACGAACCTTCATACCTTGCAGAGATCTTCCCGATTGGTACAAGAGTGCAATTTTCAACGAGCTGTATTTCATAGCGGACGGTGGCAGCGTGTGGTTCACGATGGACGATCAGACCGATCTGCCGTTTGACGATCCTCGGCTAGCGTATGGACGGTACTCGTATCTCGAGGGCCACGAGTATCGTATGTACACGACATACGATGTCCATTTCTACGCATCGCACGCACTGGCCAGTCTTTGGCCAAACCTACAGGTAGGAGAGCTTATACAGTTGCAATGCAGTTCCGCACTCGAAATTGAGTCAATTTAATATTTATTACCGAAGTACGATGTTCAAAAAGGTTGTGTGCATGATCGTATCGATCTTAGAGTTTATTTGATAAAGAAAGGCAGGAAAAAATCTCTGACATGTTCGGAACCTCCTTAAAATTCATAAGTTCATTCCGTTCCTTTTACTTTACATAAGTCTTTCTTATCCACGTTTCACAGTTCTTTTTTTGTAACATGTATTATCAATGTATTGTTTTAATTACAGGTTAGTATTCAGTACGACTACAAGGACAGTATAGAGCGCGAAATTACCGAAGGTCGGAAGCATCTGTACGATGGAAAGGTGATCCCGAGGAAGATTAAAAACTCCGTACCGCACGATCTCGGCGATCCTGGTACGTCAACGTGAACGAATACCGTACCAAGTTACTATTCGATGTATATTGGTGACGCTTTTACTACTATCTTTTAGCGGAAGAACCGTTCGATCTGATCAACGCCTACCCAATCCATGACGTGTCGGAGTGGCGCGACCTGAACATCAAGTTCATTCTGCAGGTGTACCGCGATTACTACACGCTCAATCATTACGCCCAGCTGAACGCGGAGAACGCAAGCAAGTTCAGCTCGATCGAGTTCATCGACAAGGAAAGTATGTACGATACGTACATACAGGACAATCGCAACCGACCGAACGGGGGCAGCTCGCCGGTCGACAATAAAGCCGCCAATCGGAAATCGGCCTCGATGTACATCAACGAAACGAACGGCAAGGTGTATCTGATGGATGCGCTCACCTACCTGAAGGCGATGTATCCCGCCTGCCGGCTGGTGCTGGAGCGTTCACTGGAATGGGACAAGGATGGAGATGGGTTGATCGAGAACAGTAAATCACCCGACCAAACGTACGACACGTGGGTGATGGATGGTCCAAGTGCATACTGCGGGGGACTGTGGTTAGCCAGCCTGCACTGCATGTCGGCGATGGCAAGCCTGCTCGATCAGAACGAAGATAGCGATCGTTACAAGGCACTCCTCGATAAGGGGCGTACTTCGTTCGAGGAAAAGCTTTGGAACGGTACATACTATCGGTTCGATGCACAGAGTGGGTCCAAAAATAGCATCATGTCGGATCAACTGTGCGGCCATTGGTATCTGCGCGCCTGTGGCTTCGATTATGATGTATTTCCGAAGGAAAACGTACGGTTAGCTATGCGCACGATTTACGAGAATAATGTGATGCGATTCTGCGGTGGACAGCTCGGTGCAGTTAACGGGTACGTGCTGAGTGGGCAACCAAATAAGGACGGACGTCCGGACACGTCCACTATCCAGGGGGAGGAGGTGTGGACGGGTGTAACGTACGCGCTTGCATCGACCATGATCCACGAGGGTATGTTCGAGGAAGCGTTCCAAACGGCTGGTGGACTATATCGCGCACTGTCGGAGCGAATCGGTATGAATTTTGAAACACCCGAGGCAGTGTACGCCGAACGACACTATCGTGCGATCGGATATATGCGTCCGCTTAGCATATGGTCCATGCAGACCGCTTGGGAAATGAAGAAGCTACGTCGCGACTAAACCCATGCTGTTATGTGCTGAGCAGCGGACAGTGTATTTTAATATTGTTTCTCCCCGCACTACCCCCACTCTCTCACTCTCTCTTTCTCATGGGTCGAGCCATTGATTTTAGTTGTAAGACGTGCCCTGATGTGGGAGTTTATGTTTTAATGTCTCTAGTCACTAAGGTTTCACGTGTGTAGTTGACTTCATGGTGGAAGCAAAGGTGGTCACAGAGTAATATTCAAATCATTTAGTTCATGTTTTATGTCCCGTGTCTATCGAACCCAATAGTCCGGCTAGAGATTGTAACATGAGTGTGGAATCATTATTCGCCAAAACAATAGCTTATGCGCCTGCGCGGTTAGCTTTATTACTATTGTCAATTGTCTAGATTGTTTTTAAACCTTTGTATCAATCTATTTATTTGTAATCTATTATATCATGGGCAGAATTAGCCTTTATGTCTGTATGTCACTTTGCGTATCAATGTTTGTTGTGTGGTGTAAGGCTGATAAGCTCAACCCTCGTACAATATCAAATTCAATGCGTGGTTTCTAATTTGGTGACCTTTACCCGAAACCTTTCCTGATAATCATGACCTGAGATAAACACACACAAAAAGAACCGAACCGATGGTTAAAATGTGCACGAGGATATGATCCCAGCTGCTATTACGCAAGAAACTGCAAGCACAAACCTTAAGCATGCTCCCGGTGTAAAACCCATCACTGTTTGCTACTAATATATGTATGTATATCGAAAAAAAAAAACAAATATAAAGCTATATTTTTGGTCTTGCGCGCAAAATTGTAATCAAATTCGTATAACACACGTGTTAGCAAAGCTACTCTAGGTCATCTCTCATGTCGCAAGTAAAAACAGAAAGCGTATATATATATTTAACACAGAGCAGTATAATTAACTCCACTTTATGCTGTATGCCACTATATTGTAGTGCACCACCATTTGTGAATGTGAATGTACAAATCGATGATGATAATGATGATGCGGTTTGCGGAAAGCGAACATAAAATAAACACGCCTAATAAATGCGAGATGTAACATCACACACTGGGCGAAGGGTGAAGGTTTTTTTTTTTTACTTATTCGTAGCAAAGTTAAATAAGCGAAAAAAGTGAAAATGGACCATAATGATATCGTTCATCGATTCTGCATCAATCCGAAATCGATGAAAGTAACGGTCGTTTTAAATTCCTTAAAATTTATCGTTTTGCTGCATGGGCACCATCTAGGAAACACTGACAGCTGGCCTTTGTTGTGGAACAGAAAGCGGCTTCATTTTGGTTTTTGCAACAGTTGGACCGTCGTCCGTTTACCGGTGAGTTAAATAAACGATTCCTCCCGATATGTAATGATACGAGTAGAACTTTTACACAGTTTTCAGCCAAGCACGAAGTTCATTAAACTATTACATAGTAAAGCGAAACAGTCTCTAGCAAAGCAAAAGATCCGGCAGCACAGAGCAGTTGAAAGCTTCAACCTAGCCTGCAGTACTGTACTTCTCGACCTTTCCCTACGCACGGAATGCCAACGATCAGAATCACCAGCTCAATGATAACGAAAAAAACAAAAAAACGAATTTACAAAAAACGCTCACCAAAGCGTGTAACGCAAAAGAGCAAGCGTGTCGCGCCTCGTGTCGTGTTACCAGTGCCTAGAACCGGTCGAAATCACCGCTCATTTCGGCTACCGAGGCGTCCTCCAGAAGCAATGCTGCGACAGATGCAATTGCTTATACGAGAGCTACAGCAAATGAACCAGGAAACAAGAAATATGGTTAGAGCCTGGACAATCAATCCGTAGAAGATGTTGGGATGAGGATGGGAGACCAAAAAAAGGAGAATTGAGATATCATGCGAAAAGGAATCGAGAAGGGAGTGAGAGATGGAAAGGATTCTAATGTATGCATTGAATATCCTATTTTCTAAAGGCATTTGAGTGGCTGTTAACAAATTTGCGATATTTATACTGGTGGAGTAAGTTTACAACTACAAAGCGAGATAAGGTATTAAATACATTATTTATTTTAAACGAAATATAAAGCAAAATCCCTCCACGGGACACAAAACAGTACAAATGAAATATAGTGTGTGTTTCCTTCGAGAAGAATAACAACAGAAACAAGATCAGTAAGTCTTCAGTATAAACACCACAATGACGCCAAATGCCAAAAACCCTTTGCGCGATGTAAACAAGCAAATCGCTCAGCCGGAGTACGTTACGAAACCGACACACTAGCAGCCGAAGGACCATCACCATGTTGAAAAGTGTATCGCGTATATTTGCGCACCTCCAATCTAGTAAGCAATGTGTAAATGTAGCAACCCGACCGTTGTCATCGAAACCGGACCAAAGGCAGGCCGAGCTAATGGCTAGAAGTTTACCGAAACGGATGCCTCTACCGGGTGTGCAGCATATTGTCGTCGTTTCGTCGGGGAAGGGTGGCGTGGGAAAGACTACCACGGCGGTGAATCTGGCCGTCACACTCGCCCGACACGGTAAAACAGTGGGACTGCTGGATGGAGACATATTTGGTCCGTCCGTTCCCAGGATGATGAACGTGAGTGAGGCACCGCTAGTCGATGAGCAGAACAGGATGGTCCCGTTGCTTAACTATGGTGTGAAATGGTAAGGTTCGCGGCATTGTGTTGTAATTAATAACTAATTTTGTTATTCTGATATATAGTTTATCGATGGGATTGCTGGTCGATACGGGACCCGTTGTTTGGCGCGGACCACTAGTAATGTCCGCAATTCAGCGGCTCTTGAAAGGTGCTGCATGGGGCCCGTTAGACATTCTCATTGTGGACACACCACCTGGGACGGGTGACGTTCATCTTTCTCTCAGCCAGAACGTCCCAATCGATGGTGTGGTCCTGGTCAGTTCGCCTCAGGCAGCCGCACTAGATATTACCAAAAAGGGAGCGCAAATGTATCGGACGCTACAGGTGCCATTGATCGGATTGGTGGAAAACATGAGCCACGTGGTGTGCGACAAGTGTTCGAATCGGATCGAGTTTGCGGAAAATCTCATCGACCAGTACGTACAAGAGCTATCGGTGGAAGTACTGGCTCGTGTTCCTATCGAGAAAGATGTGATGCAGTGTAGTGATGCTGGGACGCCGGTTTGCTTGAAATTTCCCGACTCCCTGCTAGCCCAAGCGTATGATACGATCGCGACGAAAGTGATTCATTTTTTAACCAATAAACAGCAACCATAAAACTTGTTTATTTCTTCTTGCTCTTCTTTTTCTCCTTCTTCATCTTCATGACGGCTTTGTGGTATGCCTTCTTTTTCTGCCGCTCGAGCGATTCCGCATACTTGCGCTTGTTGAACTTCTGGAACTCGGCATCGGCCAGCAGCTCATCGACGAGCGATTTCGACTTCGTCTTCTTTACGCCACGCTCATTGAAGTGATCTAGCGGAGAGTCGATCATTTTTCCTATCTCGAAGTATTTGGGCAGTTTGCGTTTGTCCAGCCGCTTGAAGGACTGCTTCGGATCAAGCACGGAGCGCATCTTCATCAGAGTCAGCTCGTTCTGCAACTCTGGAGTGATTTCCGGGGCAGACAGCCCGAACCAATTCTTGCCCTTGGTCTTTTTACGTTCCAGCTGCAATACAAACGGGATAGAGAAAGTATTAATATTTCAATCCTAGTTTGGTCGTTACATTGCCATTAATATTGCTTTATCAGATTACTAAAGAAGGCATCAATCGGTGCAGAGATTGTACATAAACTTAACAAGACCCGTATCCATTTGAAGGACCCGATTTTAAAACTAATCTGTTGAATCATAGCATCCATACCACATCGTTTATGCTCTTTCAACGATGTAGCGTTCCCATGATCCGAACGATCTAATCTAAGCAATCGGACACCCATTTGCAGGGAGAAGATTAGCTTTCGAAAATAATCGCGTACAATTTCCCATCGGCCTTACGACGGCATGCAAAGCTGCAGAATCGAGAAGATCGAATTCATACCATCAAGATTACAATGGGCGGGCAGTTGCTGGATACGGGTTGAGTCTAGGTAAGTTATTTGGACATCTCTAGCTAACCAATTCAGCTGTCGAATATATCATCAGGTAGATTTTCAAACGCTTTTTCCTAGTTACCCATCAAGCTAAACTTACCCTGTTGAGTTTCTGTAATGCTTTGTCCGACATGGCCAAGCGTGCAATATCCTCCTTCTTTTCAATTGCCGGAGTTAGAATTGCACTCTTAAGCTCAGCCTCAACGTTCGTTCGACACAGATCATCCTTGACAAGCTTTTTCTTCTTCTTCGAAGAGCCCGGACGTGTGCTTTGAACGCAAGTCAATGGCGCCTCTTTCACGTTTGCATTATGCTTTCGTTTCCATGCAACATCATAATGCACTTCGGCAGCGTCATCTTCATTTAGTATCTTTGCGATGCTTTGCCCGGGTGGTGGTAGGCCTGAAATTGAAACCACTCTTACATCTTTTCGGCAAGATCAGCACAGCATTTCTTTCATACCCTACCTGCATAGTCGTCGTCATCGCTTTCTGCCGGGGCAGCGCTTTGTGGCTTTGCTGTTGCACTGATCGTCTGACCAGTGAACTCGCTAATATACGATTCTGGTAGCTGGGAAATGGAAGATAAAGATGAGCCCTGATTTCCACCGGTGTCTCCGACCGTGTCGATCACAAAAAGATCCATTTTGCGGAACGGTAATGGCGATCCGAGTGTTCCAGCGCGTACCAAACGCGGCGCACAACAAAACACACCGCTGTCATTCGCACGTGAACTAGGGGTTGTCAAACCGAGAAATACATCGCCATATCATCGTATATCGACTTTCATTTGAATTTTGACATTTGCGACAGTTGGAGCTTAAATTTTAGATCTTCTTTTCAAGGATTGCTCATTTTTGCGGCAGTACATGATGTGAAGTCCATTCATATCTCCATCTAAATGATATGCATGCTAACATTATTAATAGATTACAACTAATTTCATACACATCCATTCTCTTCAAAATAATATGTTTCAAATCGGGATTAAATGATAAACATTATCTTTACAATTTATTAACTACTTTCAATGTTCTTTAAATGATTTATTTTCCTTAATCGCACGTGTATTCAGAACTTTTGTTTGTGTGTTTTTGTTAGTCAATATCGAAATGATTTTTTACTTGTTTCTCCTTCAGGGTGATACTATACTTGCGTATTTGCTTAAGATCATGTGTGAGCTGTACTTCATACTTTTTTTTTTACAACGGTGATAATGTGAATGTAATGGTGCGCGCCCGTGAAGACCATATGCATGACGATTTGAATTGTAACATTTAAAAGTGTCTATTTACATGTATCCTTTGTATCCAGCAGTTTCATATAATCCAATGGCCGACCAAAGATAATCGAACGGAGAAGAGGCATCATTTTCTCTCAGTTCTCGTGTGGTTTAACCGATGGGTTTTCGTAAGTAAACTTTTTTAACTGGGTTAAACTTTCCTTTTCCAAAACTCAATATACAGTACACATTCGATAGTTGGCACGTCTGTTTAATTCGCACCCTTAGTAGTTTGCTGTTTCACAAGCCGCCCATTCAGATATACTGAAATACCAAGAGTGATAATGATCTATCCATTTCGTTAAATATCATTTTTTCCAACGAAAGTTGAACATATTAAAAGAAGCATGAGAATTTCAGAATGTCATGATCATCAGAATTCAATTCCCCTCCCAGCAATCAATTGCGAACTAGCGAATGTGAACTGCACTAAGAGCAAATGAAGCCGAGAAAATTTCACTGGCATAAGGGCGAGAGGCTGTGGGAGCGCAATTATTGGAACAAGGGAAGTGTATGTTTCTCCTCTATTTCTTTTCAATGTGTCAAGAGCATTTCAATGTACCACTTTTATGAACAAACCTGCTTCTTATTTATGGATTTTGGCATAACCGTTGTCAGGGGTTGGCCTACCAACAACACCCGAATTTACTCGTAGGCACCAAGCAGAGTGTGCAACAATTACTGCGTCCTTTACATTCTAACTGCTCGCTCTTACCATTCTCAGCAGCATACAATGCATGATAGCCAGTTATATTCAAATATATAGCTTCGCGACCGTGAAGTGGGGCCATGTTACCATTCAAAAGGTTTTATAGGTGGTCGCGTTGATAGTAATACGAAACAAACATAAAATTACTTATTACAATCATAATAATAACTGCTAATGCAAATGAAATGCATCTATACTTATTTGTCGTTAAGTTAATACGCTCTAACTTCTGTTTTCCTCTCAATTTTTTTTTGTGTTTGCCGCTCTTTTAATCGTCTCGTAATTACAATTTGCGTTTGTTTTTTCTTGTTCTTCTTTTCCGCTTCATACTATTAACCATTCGAGGGTTAAGAGTGATTGCATGTTAGTGTAAAATGAAGCATGAATGAAATCAGCACCAAAAAGATTGTTCATTTCTAGTCTGTTGTTATGCATTAAACACCATTTGTATGTGTCTTAAATACAAAAAATAGTAAAAAGGCTCATATGTTTCATGTTTCATCTCACATTTATGTACTAGCAAAAGAAAAGCGTAAACAAACATTTGGGTATTGTGAGTCGACGAATGAAAAGCACTGATCAATCATGAACATAGTGCAGCAATAGCAATCGAAACTGTCCTAATTCATCTACACCTTTAAGAGCACGCGCTGTACTCGGTATTCTTCGTTACCGATACAAGTAATGCATTTTTACAACACAACTCTCCTATTTGATGTGCCCTATTTTGCTGTCAACTATTATCTGGGACATTGTGTCAAAATCCTAACGAAATGCACACTCAGTTTTACTCGACTAACTTTAACTTTACTCATGGGTGTCCCACGAAACGCTTAAGGAAGCGAAACGTCGTGTTTGGGAATCGATTGGTAAACGCTCATGCGTTTACTTCTCTACATTCCGGTTATGATAACCTCGCGCGGTTTCTCTTCCATTTCGATGATTTCTTCCTTGTGAACCACCTGCTGCGTTACGACCTGTGTCGTTTGCTGTTGTTGCTGGTTCTGATGGAGCGGTGTGGTTTGACCTGTACGGGGATGAAGAATGCAGAAAATGGTATTTTAGTCCACTTGAGGTAAATTTGTTAAAAACAGTTAATAATATACCATATTTCTCGTGAATGCCACGATGCCTCTTCAGTGCGAAACGATCGGCGAACGCAGCCGAACAGATGTCACACTTAAAAGGTTTTAAACCGGAGTGCACCTGCAAATGAAAGTATAATTTACATCTCGATTATCCTTGGTCCTTGATGCATATGCAAAGGATTTCATCCATACCTTCTCGTGGTTCTTTAGATGCGCAGCCTGACGACTAAACGCGGACTGACAGCGGTTACATTTGTACGGTTTTTCGCCAGTGTGGATGCGCCGATGGTTCCACAGCGTTGCATGACGGGCGAATCCTTTGTCACAGACCTGTTGAAATAGTGAACAAACATAATAAATGGTACTAAAGAACCAGTATTGCCAAATCTCTCTTCTCGTACTTACCTCACAAACGTATGGCTTTTCTCCACTGTGAGTTCGCTCGTGGTTCTTCAGATGAGGCGACTGGGAGAACTGCATACCGCAGGTTCCACATCTAAGAAAAGGGGGGGGGGGACAATGAAACTCCTTAGTATTTCACTCTCCCTTGGTATTCTTCCCTTCCTTCAAACGCATTCTACTCACTTGTACGGTTTTTCGCCTGTATGAATACGCATATGATTCTTCAAGTATACTGCCTTTGCGAACGCTATACCGCACACGTTACACTTGTAGTTCTTTTCCCCTGTATGCAGCTTCTTGTGCGACCATAGGCTGGAATAGCGCGAGAATCGTCCTCCGCACGTGTTGCAGGTGAATGGTTTTTCCGGCCTAAAACAGACAACAAAACAAAAGCCACCCAAAGCAATAGTAATTTCCCTTGTATCGTTCACCTAAACCCACCACCAACCACCCTTCGTTTGGAAAGGATGATTGAAGGAGTCGCTTTTAAACCAAAATGGAATACCCACTGCTGATGGATTGTCGTTTGCATGTGCTTCTTCTGGCCACCAACTATAATTACACCAGAACCGTTACATTTGTTACATTTTGTGACAGTTGCTAAATTACGTTTTTTAACCGGATGCGCATTCTGCTGCGGTACAAGCGTGTGCTCAGCCTTGATCGGATGCATCTGTCCCGGCATCAGCGAGTCCATCGACGAGTTGCTGTTGGAGGCGTTCGGGATTTCTCCGATCTCGAACTTGATGTCACCGTCAGGCGCAACGAAGATTTGTGTCGCTATTGGGAGCAAATTAAAAGTAAAAAGTTTGTAGACTTAAATTCGTTTTTTTTTTAATCAAACATAAATGGCAACACTTACTACTTCTCGCGACAGGCTGTGCACCATCGTTACTGATGCAGGTTTCGCACCGGATCAGCTTCGGTCCCTTTCGCTTCGGGTTGCTGTGGATGGGCCCGTTGCACGAGATGCACTTCTGCGATTTGTCCGCCTTGGTCGTGTGCGTTGTCACCTGTTGCTGCTGTTGCGCCTGCTGCTGTGCCTGCTGCTGTGCCTGCTGCTGTGCCTGCTGCTGCGCTTGCTGCTGCGCTTGGGCTTGTGCTTGGGCTTGCTGCTGTTGCTGCTGCTGCTGCTGCTGCTGCTGCTGCTGGGCATCCTGGGCGTGCTGCAGCTGCTGCTGCGGTGCCGGGTCGAGCGCTTCCGTAGCGACAATCTGAATCTGACCAAGGTTTTGACCCGTTTCTG
>KB683490.1:0-15595 GCA_000349165.1 Anopheles christyi | reverse complement strand
CCCCCCCCCCCCCCCCTCCCATGAAACGAACAAATCAACTTACCGAGGGTACGAATAGTTATCACCTTGCTCATCATACCGTCACCTAGCGCATTCTTGCCTATCACCTGAAACTCGTACGTCGTTCCGGGTGAGAGTCGATTGATCGTAACCTGTGTACTTCCTGATGGCGTCACAGGAATCGTGGACCACTCGGACACTCCCGCTTCGCGATACCAAATGGTATAGTCCTGCTTGTAGTCTGGTCCTCCACTGTAACCAGGCATCCAGGACAGTGTGACAGAAAACTCAGTGGCCGAGCCGCTTAGGTTATACGGAGCGTGAGGTTGCGTCCCTTCGATGACCAGCTGGGTGGCGGACACGATTGTGGCTACCTCGTTAGAAGCAACACACTGATAGTAACCAAAGTCAGATCGACGCAAGTTTTCGATCGTAATGTTGCCATTGTTTATTCTGACGCGATTCTTTTGTAGCGGTTGTCCATCGCGTCGTTGCCACTGGATGTTCGGTTTGGAGGTACCTTCGGCTTCCTGCGCATCGCAATGCATCTCGACCGATTCGCCCACCTTGCGCTGGTACAGTGGATCGGGCTCAACCGTAAATGCTGGCGGTTTGCGTACCAGCACCTCCATGTGGCCGGAAGATCCTTGCGTACCTTGAGCGTTGTACGGTGTGCAAGTGTACCGACCCTGGTGGTTTTGGTTGACGCGCGTGAATAAAAGCGATCCATTGTTCATTATAACTATGTCTTTCGTTTGATAAGGTTCCAGTAATCGTTTATCTTTGGTCCATGTTACATATTGTAGAGGAGGATTCGCTTTTATATAGCATTGTACAACACCAGCTAAACGAAACGGTAAGTATTGTATTGTTGGGGTGAAGGTCACTTTGGCAGGATCTACCAGAGGCAGGGAAAGAGAACAAACAAAACACATTATAGTTGCAGTTTGACACATGTTGTTTGCAGTGGTACACATATTTCATAACATGCTCCTACAGTTACTTACATTCTATATTTAAATAAGCCGAAGCACTTTGTGGTTCTCCAATGCCATTCGATACTTCACACGTATATTGCCCAGAGTCGTCCGCGCTGACGGGATTGATGATGAGCGAACCATCCTTGCGTATCGTTACTCGCGTCTCGAGGGCAGCTACCTCCCGTACCGGTGACCCTTCACGGAACCATCTTACTGTAACATTTCCCGGCATTGCCTTTGCCTCACAAGTGAACTGCACCTTCTCTCCCTCCAACTTCGTTTGATTAGTGGGCGGCACCTACACATAATGAATTGGTATGATTTGTTAATCCCTCCTTGCTAGTGTAATTGTTGTTGCTACAGTTACACAATCACACTGCGTGTTCTGGGAAATATCCCTCACATTGCGATCACGAATTGACTAAGCTATCATAGATCAATACACACAATCTTATACGCTAAAGGATTGTGTTTTAAGGGATATAAAATAGTGATTTCCGAGATAGATAGAGGGCTTACTGTAGGATGGAACTGAACCGAAAGAGTGTGTGTGTGATCATGCTGCGGCTAGTCACTACCGGATAATGCTAGTGATTGAAATAATGCGCAGCGCAAAATATTAGTTCGTAAAACGGAAAGTTGAATGTGAGTTTCATTACAGTAGGGGTTGCTGTGCAAGGACAAATGCAGAGCGGAGAAAAAAATATAGACAGGTTGTTTCTACCGCAAAGAGTAGCGTATACATTACAGATGACTGGGAGCTGACAGAATATGCTAGAAAGAAGAGAAATGTGCACTCGTGCGCTAGTTACATAGAGAAATATGGGCAAGATCAGGAAAAGAGGTACATGTGACAGATAACAAAGGTATAACAGCTTTACGTAGTATAATAGGTTTTGGTTTGGGTATATAGAGAGACGCATTATCACAAAACGTTACAGAACTACAGAGGTAACAACATTCATATACACTTCCGAGCAACAATAAACAAGAGCGTCACAAGTTACGAAGATTCAGTATGGAGATTTGTAGGTTCGTTCTTAATCAAAATTTTTACCATGATTACAGCGCCGCCCGCTATTATAACACGGGCAGTATGGGAGACTTGTCCCTCACCATTGCGCGCGATACACGTGTAATCGCCGATGTCTTCGTGGCGGATTGTGCTGATCCGCAGCTCGGTGCCATCATTAAAGATACCAACAGTAGAGGACGGATCCACTGGGTTGGCATCCTTGTACCATAAAATTTCTGGTGTTGGTGTGCCATCTGCCTGACAATTCAATATTATAGAGTCACCTGGAACAAACAATCGATGTAAAATGAGTAACTGCAAGTAAAGTACACGAATGCGGAAGATGATGAGTCCCTACCTAAATTAACGTAGATTATATCTTCAGGCGTTACACTAAACCTCGGTGGTGCATGGACGTCCAGGTGAAACCATGTACCGTTCTTATGCTGCTTCGGTGGTCGATTTAGAAAGACTACTTTACACTCGTACCACCCCTGATCGGATTCGCGTATATCCGTTAGATTCAGTGATGCCGCGCCGAATGTGGAGTTGGGTGGCACTCTAGAAACGCGCCCTTCGTATCCCTCTCCGCTGTGTGTAGGATAACTTTCGTACCATATAAAAATGGGAATTTCCTGGCCCTGTGAACGTACGAGCCCATCAAATGGTACACGAAAGAGAGGGATGAATTAGTTTTTTTCGGTATCAAAGGTAACAACTTGCAACAGATGACATTATTCTTAAGGATAAAAGTTAGGTGTTTTACAATGCACTTTATCCAGTTAAATATGAATGTGTTCATGCAGTTCAAAAGAAATGCTTGATGATCTTTGACTCACTACAACCGTAAAGAATGATCGACTGTCAATTAGCCGTTTGCCATTAATGATACGTAAGTCGTCAACAATCAAAGAATAACATGCTTTAAGTAGCCAAAACCAACTGTTTGCCATCTAATGAAATCAAGAAAATAAAACAAGGTAGCATTTAACACACGTCTTCCTTTTTCGCCATCCTCTCTAGCCTGTTTCAACATTGTTCAAAGCAAGTAAGGTTTATACTAGTCTCTTCAAAACGAAATGCAGCATGCACAAGTATGAAAGAAAACAATGATTTTCAAATTTGAACGTAGCGCGATTGGTTTTCGCTCATGCACATTTAACTTAAAATAACTCTTTTCGCAAACGTAAGCCAGTAGCACAAAGCACTAGTGATCTTTTGTTGGATATCTGTGTGTTTGAAAGTTAACAAAACGCTTAACCGATCGTGAAGTTTATAAAATGCAAACTTATGCCACAGCACGAGTGGGGCAGAAAATGGTATAAAAATGTAAATTACAACTTGAACATTCAACAAAGTGTATGTAATACTTAGACTATCGCGTGTTCGAAGGATATATTTTGAATACTTTGCCGTTTCGCTTTTTATGTAATAAAAAACTTGATTAGAGGTTCCGGGATCGCTTGATGACGTACTTTTTCGCTCACCTTCTTTTCCCATTGCAAGACATAGGGAACGGGATGTTCGCCGGGGAAATCGACGTGACAGTTAAAGACGACACTTTCTCCGAGAATCGCTGTGATGTGAACTGCATCTTGGGCTGATAAAAGCACGATAAACAAAGCATTATGTAATTATCAAACAGCAATGGTCACCAAGGACAGCACAGGAAATGTACAGTAGTAAAGATAGAAAGAGTATTTAGGGTCGCATACTTACGAGGATTAATCGTGCAGCAGCCCAGCGTGAAGCATAGTATCAACAAAAGAAAGGAAATCAACCGATTCAACGATTTTTCACTGGTTCGACCATTACAGTCTATAGCTATTCTCCGTCGAACTCGAGCACTGTATTTTCCAGTCAATAGGTTGTCCTCGTGAACGTAAGCCGTGTTATTACTACCGGTATAATTGCTAACTGTTTGCACTTTAGAATTTGCTCCGCTTATTATTACGTTACAACTTCTTGCATCGCTACTACAGCCACTTTCCTGTGCAGAGTATCGACCGGGACTCACTAAGGCTTGCCGGGGGCTCACTATGGGTGTGGTTTTTGTGGCATACGATCGCGACCGGCTTAATGCCTGACACCACCGGAAAACCCCAGGGTCCACGCACATGCCCATGCCTCTGCTCCCATAGTCACTGCTAACGTACCGTTTTCATGGCGCTGGTTTTACCTGAAAACGAAAAGGATCGACAAAATCTAATTAGAAAACGGTTTCGTTAATTACAGTTTCTCTACATTTACTTTATTTTCGGTTCCTGTAGAAATTTACATTTGCAGAATTTCAAATGTTTGTAAAACGAATAGCCCATTTTCCCGCAGCAATGCTTAGCCCGTTCAAGTGTTTCTCGACCAAACCAGGATTTGGTACCATTATTGTACCCGTGCATTATGGATCAATACAGATTTTGCACAAAGATTTACTTTATCACCAAGTACGCGGGGCGGGTGTGGCCAACGTAATCAAATTCAAATCATAAAGCATTCCACGTACGTTTTATTGCACACTGCGGTTTACTCTTGAGAAACAGCAATTTACCGTAACTCAAGTGTTTTGCTAAACCATATTTCTGGCAGAGGGCTAAAACATTCTTATATTTACTTAAAACTAATGTTACACATATTCCCACCCACCTATCCTTTTGGGATGTGCTACTATTCTAATGCAGATGTCCTATGAAGCCAGCATGTTGCAAGGGAAAACTCTATTACCTCTCGTTGCCCTTGTGTGTTCACAAATCATACCGCACCAGATTACACCACAATGCTCCCTCTGCAGTAGTACAGAACGTGTTTCAGATCCTTGAAGTTTCGACCTAGGCATGAAATAGGCCACAGCAGATGGTCATACCAAATTCAATGTAGTTCTCCTTAGTGCCCCACTAGTACCGTTATTTGCTACTATATAACATAAAAAGACAAACTAATCCTAACCATAAACCATCTATTTCCACGTAAAACACGAACATACACACATACAGACTCACACACACAAGGGCGACAATATCACACCTCTTCCATTACGCATCGAGAGGATATGACTTCCAGGCAAAGTCCCGGAGTTGTATCTAAATTTTCTGGTTCAAATGTACTTTTCCCACGACCCACGTAATTACCTTACGCTAGTGTACGCTGTACATTCGACAACTGCATTGACAGCAAACTGTAATTATGAACAAGAAAGCAGATTTTCCATTCAATAGTACACCACTTTACGAGGAAAATTTGTCCTGGGACTGTACACGATACACAATGTTTGCCTGCCTGGGTGGAACTCAAGAAAAACTTTAGCTCAAACTTTTCCCATCGACTCTCATTTACACTTACTCTCTTTTATTCACTCTATAGCGAATTCGCGCTCTCTCTTTCTCTCTTTCTCTCTCTTCCTCTTTCTTGGTCCATATTCTTCCGGAATTGCTCCCCGGATATGCTCAATCTACTCCAGCAAACCAATTTAATTCTGGGATACCTTACTTTGAGCAGTTTCTGTGCTAATGTTAATGTTCAGCAGAACAGATAAAATAATTTATCGCTGTACTAACGATCATATTTGTATTAGTATCACATTAGTATTTGGATTCAAAATAGCACTATTGAAAAAGCATGTAGCTTATGAAATATTTATGAAATTCGTTTTAGCGATTTCGTGGCCAATTCTTCGGGCCCTTGTATACAATAATTTCTAACCATTAGAACACTAGCAAATTTGAGCAATGCTCATGCGCTGTGGCTGATTACGCTCCCATATCATCGCTGAGAACGAGAGCTCTACTTTTACTCCCACAAAAATCAAACGAAAAATATCAAGGGTTTGCTTGCATGTCGTCTTGACAGAAACATCCTGTACAACTGCCTCCGACAAGTTCTTCATACAGATTCCGCCTTCTTGCTCACACTTGCTAACCACGCACACACCAACACAAAACGCTTGTATTCAGTGTGATCTATTTTTTATGCTTCTGTCAAACATTATGGTTCACACCTTGAAGTTAGTAAATAAAGTCGCGTCTTCGAATTACCCAGCAGAAGGGAAATTTGTTAAGAAGTTGACAAAACTCAATGTCACGCCACCTACACTGCTTCCACCCATATTATTCTAAGATGTTGTTTTTTTAGTCCCAAAACAAACCAGCTTAAGGTGCACTTTTAAAGCGCTAGAAACTCAGTGGTGGGCAGTTTAACTAGTAGACGTATCTGTAGGCGCCCATTCCTGCCTCTTGTGGGACGTTTGGCGCATAAATCGTTCTGCATATGTTTGCTCAGAGTATGGCTGATCGGCACCGCATAATTCTACAAATTGAAAATAATCTTCATTTCAGCAGAACTTCACAAATTCAGGAAATGTTTCACCAGGGAATTCACGAAATAATAATAACAATTATATTTTCCGGTATAGATGCATGAGCAAATTGTTGCTACAATTTAAGTGCTCTTGCTACTTTTTACGCTCATCCACCATTCTCTCTACACCGCGTGGTGTCGCTTAACCCCGTGTGATCAGTTCCAAACTTAGAAACAAATATGATTACCATTAATCGAGCATGATGGATTATTACAAATAATCGCACGTTTCCCTTTCAAGAATAAGGCACATTATCGTAAGCATACAATATACATTTTTAACGTTTGTACAACATTAGCTGGGCTTGTAATTATGTTAAATAGGGAATATGCACATTAGATAAATAGCACAAAGCAATGCTATGAGTTTTTGCCTGCTTACCAGATCCTTCTATACAATTCCTTGCTGTTTTGCGCGATCAGGCGGAAGTCCACACGAATCAAAGTATCCCTCCACATTGTCCTCCACAATTTGCTAATCGTATTTTTTTGTATTCATCGTTCATCGATACTCTCAGCGTCATTTTTCTTTTCCATCATTTTAACGTAATTTCCCACAGTTTTTGGAAAAAAACGACACGAGCAGAAGGCGATGAAAAAAACCAACCAAATTCATTCAAAACATACACCGGTCGGTTCTCCCTCAATGCGCTCATCATCACCATCGACATCAGAAGAAAGCCAATACACAATCCGCCTTAAAACACTCATCACTATGCTGCAACCACCGCTCGCACTCGGCCCTTACCACACAAGACGCACATAAAGTGTGCGCCCCTTCGACAAAGCAAACCCCAAGCCGTTCGTAAGAACCAGAGTAAACGGGCACAACAACGGACGAAAAAAGAAGCATAACGAAAAGCGAACATTTCCCATCCGCCCATCTTCGCGTCTTTTTCTCCACTACCTTTTAGCTTTGCTTTCTTTAGCCCTGCATTCTCTCTGCCCCCTTGTTCTTCCTTTATCCTCCAGTTTTACCGCCACTACAATTCCCTACTTCGTATACCCGTTTGTGAACTGCCTTTTCTTTGCTTCCTGCTTTATTTCGATTTGGCCCTATGCGCGTGTTCTTGAAGTTGAGACTTTCCTCCAATTTCCCCCTCGGATGAAACATTCCAGTGCTTGATACGAAATAATGGACGAGAAGAGCAACAGCAGCGGCACTTGCTACGCGCGCGATATGCAATCATTGAAGGGGGAAAATACGCAAAACCGGATGGAAATTTGGTTCCCCTTCCGCAGCAAAGCTGGCAGCGACCAAAGATGGATTTTTTTATAAGGGTGAAAAAGAAAGACACCCATAAACAGGAAAGAAAGGGAATTTTTCGTTAGCCTTCTTCTTTTTTTCTAAGTCTCTCCTGGACAACCGCACAACTTCCCACTACTGTAAACTTAACAAACACTATCCGAGGAAGCCATAAAACATGCAATAACAACATCCTGCCATCTCGAACATGTGACCTCAAACAGCAGGGGCTATGATGATACTGCCTGCGTGCTTTTGCTGCAAAGTAACCAAACCGCGCCAAAGTAACCACAGTCAAAATACAGGGACCATTATTTTCGGTGACCCCCATCCACTTGAGCCCGGGGGATCTAGTTATGCATATTATGTTAGGTACGTTCTACTTACTAGCCAGCCAGTGACAAAAATTCTTGCAAAAAAAAAAATCGGTCTGTGTCATCAGGCAGCATGAGCATTAGGTTAAAATTAGGGTGTACTTACCGCGATACGAATATGTTCTATGTAGTGCTCTGAAATCAATAATCCATTCTGCGGTATGCTGCGATATGTTGCTGTCACAATCCGGTTGAGCAGATGAAAATTCCAGATTCTAACTGCAATGGTACACTACCATCAGACACGTGTATATATTGATATCTTCACATCTGACCTGCTTCTTGGAGCAAGCAATTTTTCTTTAGCAGCAGGAGTGTGTAAATTTGATCTTTTCTTGAAGCATTCACAGGGCTAATTTACAAATGAACTTTATCAACACCTTTGACATTTAACGGAATGTGCTACCTTTTCCACATGCCATACACATAGTAATACCACACACACGCTCACGTTCGTTGGTATTAATTTTTTTGTTTTTCTTTTTTTGAATTACGTACACATACACAGACACGTGGTGAAACGAAACTGCGAAATTTAGTCGCTGATAAACGACGGCTTCGGAACACGGCGCACTAAAACCAATAATCCTTTGTCGGATCAATTATTCCTGCAATGAAATTGCACCAAAAACTATGAAAAACCAAAACGGCTCTAAGAATAGAATTTCCACTTGGCCAAAGCAACGCCTATCACACCCCCTATCGCATGCGATCGCGTCACACCTTATTTTTCTCCACACTCAATCAGGTTTCGGGTAACCGCAAACCAGTGCTAAAATCTCAACGCAGTACACACTACGGGGAAAGCTTTTCCAGCGTTTTCACAGTCAGAATATAACACACAACACACCAATTGACCCGCAACCAGACAGGCCAGTTCCCAGCGCATACATACACACGCTCCTTTCTACCTTCTCCTTTTTTCGCTTTTTTCTTTCTCTTTCTCTCTCCCTCACGCTCTATTCCTGTCGCTCACTCGTTCGCTCTCATACTATCTCGTGTTCACAATACATTGCTCCGAAGCTGGTGTGCCTTACATGCAGCAGCATATCTTGTAACATTTGTACTTCCTAAAAAACGGACACTTAACGAGATAAACGCAAACATTTTCGTGAAAATGCGTATTCTTTACACACATTTACACGCGCACACAAAAATCGCTTACAGGTTCAAGCAGTAGGCACGGTTGATGCAAACTCCCAAAACCCAAGTACCAGAGCAATAGCAAACCGTGACCACCCTTTGAAGATCTTCTGAAAAATGTGTGATGCGTGGAGTCAGCAGAAGCAGCAGCACACGCTACTATCGATTTTTTGTGACCCTATGCTCTCAGGCTTCTTGGAACATTCTCTCTCGGTATTTAGAGCTGTGCAAACAACAAAAAAGGAGCATCAGCGAGAGACTGAGAGAGCGAGAATTTAGCTAAATATCACCACCATGCTGCTCTGACCAGCTAGAGAATGCTATGTTGCTCCTCGTTGTTATGTTGCTCGTTCAACCAAGCAACATGATGCGCACCACCTTTGCAAACCCACACAAACAGACGATTTGTTCTGCTTTAGCAAACACTCACTGCTGAATGGTTCATAAGATCGTGCCGTGAATAGCAGTATGGATAGAAATGGGTCGAGCGGCAACATAAATGCACTCTAGCGAACTTACTAAAACGGGTTTCTTTATGTTGCACTCACAATATTTTTTGACACAAAGAATGAAGGAAACAATTAGGAAGATTGCTACGCTGCTTCAACGCCAGCCTCACACTGATCATGATTGCGAGCCCTGCACAAACTGCTAGGTACTTTGAAGTTAAACCAGAACTATGGACAGGAATGAAGGAATGAATAACATAAGTCGTGTCTCTCGCTCTCACATTCACCGAAAAAGAGAAGGACATGTTTTTCGTTTCCAGCATCACTCTACATTGCATTCTATGAGAAGAGCCGCGCTGCTGATTTAAAAAAAAAGCGATGTCGTTGGAGTAACGTACACCGCATAATAAAGTGGAGATTCCCGATAAAGTATGCTGCTTCTCAATTACAAACGCATTACTAGCCATCTCATGTACCCAGAACAAAATGATAACTCGTTTTTTGAAGCAATCACTTGATGTGTACGGTTCCTCAATCGCGGTGCTGAACCGGTTTTGGTGCCGTTAAAGATATGAGGCAATCTTGTTACGCAGTGAAGACTGTTGTTATTTGCCATTTTAACCCAATCCATTCTGCTGCCTGTGGGGCTGCCGAAAGGGCTTTATTTACAGTAGAAAGTATCACCTTTTGAACCAACTAGGAATCAAGGCTGATCCTAAAGCAAAGATTATTTTTGTTCCGCGAATTGTCATCACTGAATTTGTTATTTGTTTCAATTGATCCTGAAACTTTTTTTTACATGCTATTACACAATTTCACAGAACATAATATCGTGATGATCTACGTTTTGAACCTCTCAGTATTTTTATTCCTTTACCGAAGGGCCTCAAATATGCACATGATTCCACTTCTGTTCACTCCTCCAAAGCTGGAAACAAGCGCAGTCGCGTAAATGAATGTAACCGTTTACTTCAGCTTCTTCTTCGGGCGCAGATTGTTGGTGTGACCACATTTCTTCTTGCGACAATTGGTCGCTCTCGGGTGCAGGCGAGCGTAGCACTTGCGGCAAATCATCTTGTCACAGTTGTACTTTTGGGCCAAAATACGTAGAGACGGCTCAATGATACCTGATTGAAGAAGCAAATCAAACGATTAAAATTCATGCACCTTCGATTCAAAGTTGGAATGGCGTGCAAATATACTCACCACCACGAAGTCGCAGGACCAGATGAAGGGTCGATTCCTTCTGAATATTGTAGTCGGAGAGAGTGCGACCATCCTCCAGCTGCTTGCCGGCAAAGATCAGACGCTGCTGATCTGGAGGAATGCCTTCCTTATCCTGGATCTTGGCCTTCACATTCTCGATCGTGTCCGAAGGCTCGACCTCAAGTGTGATGGTCTTGCCGGTGAGCGTTTTCACGAAAATCTGCATGTTTCTGTGAAGCACACAAAGGAACCACTTAAGTTTGACATTCGAGGTTATGTTCACAATCACAGCTTGCGACTCGTTGATTCGCGAAATACCAGGTAACAGGGGATATTCTTGTGCTACGTAATTCTATGCAACGGAATAACTTCAATATGGCGCCAAATGCAATAATTGCCCAAAATAATAATAATCTATTTATTGAATTAAATTTTTCTAAAATCAACGCAGACTCACCCAACGTGTCTGTTCGCTGGTACACTTTGACAGGAAAAGAAAAAAGGCAGCACGTTTTGACAACGACAAACAGCAAATCGCCAGATTGGGACATCTGTAACCTATGACAGTTTTGATCAAATGTCAATATTGAATTCGATTAATTGTCATGATTCAATAAGAAAAAATATTAGCCGATTTCTTTCTGAAACTGATTTTATCACATCAAGGATGTTTAAAATAGCCTTATAACGTTAATGAAATCCTAAATAATTCATGAAGTTCTGATTGATGTACAAATTTTAATGTGGAGTACGAAGGAGACATACGTGTCTCAATCTTCTCTTCGCTAGCTTTTCACCACGTCATTCAAACGTCAACATGACACCTATGCTGTTTTTCCCTTGCGGGTCACGAGCGAACTTCAATTAAGGGCTTTTTTATATTTTTATATCGGAAGCTGGCTCCGCTAGTTTCCCAGTGATTTTCGTCCGAGACTCGTGCTCGACAACAAGTGGCTAGAACCTAGGAGTAATGAGCCGAGTATTGTGTCAGTGAATCGTTATCGTAATCGTAGCAGCTAATTAGGGTTTAGAAAATTGATAAGCCAAACTACCAAGCATAATGCCGAACGAAGATGATGCGAACTCTCCAGCAGAAAGCGAGCCCTTGTCGCCTAATGAGCAAACCGATCAGGATGTAAGTTACAGCATTTATTTAGCTGAAAGCATTTTTCAAAAAAAAGAATTCATTTATTTCGTAGCAGGGCACTGTTCAAGGACAAGCTACCGCACAACCGCCGCAGCAAGAACCGTCACGCGCTGAATCTTTTTTTGCCATCACCAAGTCACTAATCATCCGAGCCTTGATTATTTATTTTATCTCATCATTCTTCCGTCGTCCCGCCCCTGAGGTCGGAGTGAACCAACAGGCAGCGGCCAAGTCGAAGATTAACGCCTGGAATCTGTTCGAGAATGGCACCGTTTTCGATTTGCACGTGTACATCTCGGAAGATCAGTATAATGTGGACTTTAACGATCCAAACAGTTTAATCTGGCTGCAGGAAGGATTAATTTACGGCGATTGGTACGGAGGCCGTGATGGAGATGGGATTTTCACGCTCAATACACAGATCAAAGCTTCCGAGCAGTTGATGAACAATGGATCGATATACCTTCATACGTACGTCACGAAGACGGGACTTAGTCCGAATCCGGCAGCTGGAGAAGAATTTGCCGGCAAAAATGTGGGCCATGCGAAGGCAATGCTTAGCAGATATAAAAGGATTAAGCGCACCAAAACGCACAACTTGTTGGCAGGAGAAAAAGAAAAGTTTGAAAAAGAACTAGAGGATGCACTGGTGGACGACAAGATTCTGGCGCACTGGCATCCGAATCTGACCATAAATCTTGTCACGGATCAAACGAATTGGGTGAAAGGATCGGTACCTCCCCCCTTGGATGAGTATATCAAATTTCTTCCTGGTGGCCAAACATACCTTCCAATCGTGTTCTACAACGACTACTGGAACATGATGCGGGATTATCAGCCGATTAATCGTACTACACCGGTGCTAGACTTGAACCTATCGTATCAACCATTGTCACTCTTCAAGTGGCAGCTATACGCCGCCCAAACGATGCGCAACAAATGGGCCAACAACATGTTTGCGGAAGCCCTATCCGGTGGCTCCGAGACGGACGAAGACCAAGACTCGCTAAAGGAAGCGCTACTAGACACGAACCCTTATCTGTTGGGTATCACGATCGCGGTAACCATCTTGCATAGCGTGTTCGAGCTGCTTGCATTTAAAAATGACATCCAGTTCTGGAACAATCGCAAGTCCCTGGAGGGTCTTTCCGTTCGATCGGTGTTCTTTGGCGTATTTCAATCGCTGATTGTGCTGCTGTACGTATTAGACAATGAGACAAACTTTATGATTAAGATCAGCTGCTTCATGGGGCTTGGTATCGAAGTGTGGAAAATTCAAAAGGTGGTCAATATCAACATTACCAAAGAGAACCGTGTCCTAGGTTTCCTTCCTCGCATCAGTTTCACCGATAAGGGATCGTATGTTGAGTCGAGCACAAGGCATTACGATAACCTGGCATTTAAGTATCTAGGATGGGTATGTTTCCCTCTGCTGGTGGCATACAGTGTGTACAGCGTGCTGTACCAGGAGCATAAGGGATGGTATTCGTTTGTGCTCAATATGTTGTACGGATACTTGCTCACCTTTGGCTTCATTATGATGACTCCGCAGTTGTTTATCAACTATAAGCTGAAATCGGTCGCTCATCTGCCGTGGCGAATGCTGACCTATAAATTCCTGAACACTTTCATCGATGACATATTTGCGTTCGTCATAAAAATGCCGATGATGTACAGAATCGGATGCTTCCGAGACGGTATGTGTTCAAGCGATTGTAACATGCGCCATTTTTTGTTTAATTGTAAACAAATCTTTTTTCTCTTTGTAGATATCGTCTTCTTCATCTTCCTTTACCAACGCTGGATCTACAAGGTGGATTCGAAACGTGTGAATGAGTTTGGTTTCTCGGCAGAAATGCTGCAATCCAAGGATGACGGCACGACACCTCCAAAAACACCTGCCGCTTTACCAGAGCCTAGCGTCAGCAGTGGCGACGAGCAACCAGAAACTAGCAGTCAACCCTCCTCGCCCAATGCAAAGAAAAAGAAGAACAAAAAGTCTTCCCCAAAGCGTAAGGGAGGTAATAAGTCAGCCACGGAGAAGAAAGATGACTAATAGCATCCGTAATATGTACACACCATTAGTTACTCGCAACTAGAACGCTTGGGCCTTGCTTAGAGCGAAAAAAAAAACATTTGTTTGTAGGCAATCGTTGCTCTGTATCTTCTTGCTGCGTTCAGTATGCTAGTGATTTTGTTTTCTACATAAAATATATTTAATTTTGTCATAGTTGTTAGCAGTGCAGCAGTATAACAACAACCTGACTGATGATCACGCCTGATCCAGTTGCAACCAATAATAATATGAAAGCTTTACTAAGTTCATTCATTTCTCAAAAGAGTACGTTAGCAAGCAGTAGTGCAGCAAAGGGAATGAACTATGGTATGTTTTACATGATACAAGTACATGTTAGTGTAGTATGATTAATGAAAGTTTGAATTTCAATACCGAACCAATGGATAACTCGACTGGCTATCATCACCTTTCGTGCATATATTTTCATGATGACTAATATAATATCACTCGGCAAGCGCTTGGCAAAAAGTTTACATCGCTTTGATAAGCGATAGAAAGTTAACTGTCTCACTGATTATTCTGGTTTCGAAACAAGTGTTTCGTAGAGTGTATACGATTTTTTTACTTTTACATTTTTTATTTACACAATCAAAATTGTAATTTCAATGCCCAGTTTAGTGTTTACATTATACTTGAAAGTGGTTTCTGAACCTACGGCACTCTTTTTTATTGTTAATCATACAAACATATTTCGAATTCCTGATAAATAAAATAATCGACAATTAAGAGCAATACATCCCTACTCTAACGCTTCCTTATGAGAAACAGAACCTAAAAAAAAGTATTAGAAAAAACATAGAACCAAAAGATTACAAAAACATCGCATTACTATTGTGTTCGTTTTCACCTCGGTTTACTACCACTGGCTAAAAGCTGCTGTCAAAACAATCAACATTTCGCTGACGAAAGCAAATCACAGATTTGTTGTTTTCACACGCCTTCAATTCCCTTGGTAAATGAAAATTTAACTGACAAATAATGTATTCCGAGTGGGCCTCGCTGTATCCGGTTATTGCGGAAAATATCAACAACGCCCAGACGCAAAGCGTACTCGGAAAGTTTAGCACTGTTGGGGGCCGTGATGTAGCAGCTGTTGTGATAAAGCAACTGGCCAGCACCCTAGGTATCACCAACAATGCAGAACCGAGCAATCTTCACACGGACCAAGAAGTAGGTATTTCCCCACATTATTGATAGATTTAATGCCAGATTGTAAAATACTCCTCATTTTCCACAGGTGCAATGGTGTATGGATGTAATATGTCATGGATTGTCGCTGCCTCTTTCGGAGCATGACATCATTAAAGACGGTGTAAACATCTACTGCGAATGGATCAGTGCCGTGCTGCCGCAGACCAAGATTAGTGTTCCCCGGCCAATAATCGACGACCCAAATACTTATGTTCGGAAAATAATCAAACATTTATACAATCTCTTTGTACCCCGCCCTGGAGAAGGTACGGTTGAAAGAAGACTTTGTCCAGTGTTTGAATGCACCAATTAAGATGCATCCATTCTCACACGTGTGATAATATGTGTGTGTGTGTGTGTGTGTGTGTGTGTGTGTGTGTGTGTGTGTGTGTGTGTGTGTGTGTGTGTGTGTGTGTGTGT
>KB683479.1:0-15616 GCA_000349165.1 Anopheles christyi | reverse complement strand
CGAGTTCGTCCGGTCGATACCCGGCAAGACCGAGCCCTACGCCCACGGACGCTTTGTACGGGTTGACGATGGCATTGTAGTGCGAGCTGCGCTGATAAGACAGCCGGAACGGTTCGTTGCCATTGTTGATTTGATCCGAGTTGAAAATATTTGTAGGCTCTACAGTATAACGAAAAGAGCATTAATGTTTTTTTTTTTTTGGGAATAAGCCGAGCATAATTTTCCTTACCAGTTTGATAGCAATACAATTCCACCGAACGATTGTACATTTCAGACATTGCTTGAATTTCTATGTGATTGCCGTGCACGTGATTGGTGCGCTTTCGTTCGACGTAATCTGCGATATCTTCGGTAACAAATTGCGCAAAATATTCGCGATTTTGATACTGCAAATAGAGATGAGGACGGAATGCTTTGAATCACTACTCACCATACTTTATCCTAACCCAACTTACAATGTAATCCATCGTTTGCTGTCGGATCGCTTCGTGCATTTCTTGATCGCCGTAGATTTGTAGTGATATTGCTCTAAACAGACACGCTCCGTCTTCTTCCATCTCGTGCAGGATAAAGCCACGCTCCGACAGGACCTTCGCAAATGCTTCATCACGCTTCTTCCACTCATCCGCCGTCAGCTGAGCGTCCTTCGAATCGATATACTCATCGCCACTGTTGTATCCCGAGCGGGCTTCTTCCTGCACGGCATTGAGATCAGCACCGGATGCTCCCGGGCTGCCCACTACAGCTTGATGGCTGTTAAGCAACGATCCACCCGATCCGGATGACTGGTGAGTGCTTTTGGGCGATCGACCACCGCCCGTTGTACTGGCTAGTGGGCTTGAGCAGGTGGTGGGTTGCTTTTTGCCACTGGCAGACGGTTGCAGTACCACATGATGGTGATAGTTAGGAGAACCGGTTGCTTTTTCTCGTTCGCGACTTTCACGCTTGTGATAATGGTCACGCTTTAGGCGTCCAAGACTGGAAGAAGAAGATAGGATGTGTGGTTTAGTACAGTTGAATGTTCAAGGTCTTGTTGAAATAATCTTTATAATAGCTTCTGGAAAAATATCCTTTCGATATAACGTGCAAACATCTCGTTTACAAATGTGATGTACAATTTTAAAGGGGAGACGCTAAATATACATTGACCTGAACAATTAATTTATTAATTGATTGATATTATTTCATAAACTAAATCTTTTTTTTAAGTTTGTTAATTATTGCCGGATTAGGATAGCAAGCGGCAAGGAGAGGTGAAACAGATTTTGTTTACTTTCTATTCTGCTTCTATTAGAATCTCGCTTTGACGTTTGCATGACATTTGTAGCAAAAGGGAACCATCTCAATCTCGAATCTAATAAAAAGATAAATCTCTACATCGTTCAATTAAGCAACCATATAAACAAAGAAGGTACAAACAACATTCCAGAAGACACACAATATTGAAACTGAGAGCGTTTGGTAATAGAGGGAATAAATAAACAAACTAACATTAATCATAGTACTGGCACGCGATCCGAAAACACTGCAGGCGACATATCGCACAGGGAAGAAGTAAAACACAAGAGAGGTCAACACCTAAAAATAGTCACTCCTTCTCTTGATCCGCCGTCTCACAAGACAATGCATATGGTAGGCGAAAAGCCAGTTCTGTTTTCACGGCAGTCCAAATAAAGCGACAGGATGTGGGGAATACGAAGAAAGATGTATAGCTTAGCATCCGCAGAGAAGCACTAGCATGCTGCATGTAACTGCATGTTCGATTTCGGCACCGAATTCAATGCCATCTCGATAGAGATTTACTTCCTCTTGCATCTCTAACGAGCAACCTTCCTCGTTACGTCGCTCTTTATGGAAGCATTCTTCCTTTTACGGCTTAGGGATTGGATTGGACCATCACAGGAATTTCCGTAATATCCAATCAAACGAACGTTTTAGAGCAAAAAATATGCGCCAGTGGGAAGCTACTCCCAACCATGGGATGGTCACACAGAGCATGACGACGACGCCATTTGGGAACATTGAAATCGGAAATCGATACTACGTTTGAAAGCATCTGGTCCCATTCTATTGGGGTAGTTCCAACAGCTAGGGAGGAGAGTTTTCCCAATCAAGCTGTAGCTTCCGTCGAGTGCAGCATATTTAAAAGCATTGTTGCGGAGAGTGTACGGTAATAATTTTCTTACTTTTTGTGTGGGCTCCTACGATGACGTACTACGCTGTCACTGTCGAAGCTATGCGGTGTAAGCACCCGTTTTTCCCTTGGCAGTGCCTGTGGAGAAAACAGAACCAAATTGAAGCAAAAAACAAAAAAAACAGAAAATGCGTGACACACACATCTTTGCTGCGATGCATTCTAAAAACCCTATGCTTTCCAGCGCCTAAGAAAGTATGGGTAGGGGAAAGTTTCAACCTGTGGGATGGGGTGGAGAAATGGAGAAAAAGGCACCGCAGCAGCACTAGGCGAGCCAATATTTACTTGCGATTCCGATGACGACAGCTGATTAAGCACCACATTACGATGCGACGTACGGACGCCTGCATTGCCAACACCGTGGACATTCTGAGGCGTGCCCTCCTGCGTTTCCTCTTTAGCACTTTTTTGGTTGACCACTGGTTTGATAGTCATCGCGAATTTCCGCTTTTCACACCATGCAAAGCCACAGGATTACAGCCCTTGCGTAAAACTACACAAAACGACCTTCCGTTTCAATGGCTGGCAGTCACACCAAGTCACTGCACGCACAGTTTCACACAAAGAAGAAACACAGACTTCTCTATAGCACCGAGCAAGTTCTTTGCCGAACACCAAACACTTCCTGCACACCAACCTCGGTATAGCGAGATTGTGTGTTACGACGTCGACAACACAACGACACAAAAATCTGCCACTGTTGCTTCTTATTGCTTAAGGAGTGCTACAAAGATCGAGCTAATGCGTACACGATGAAAAACGCACTTTTTTTCGTGAGCATTTAGAGCGACGACAACGTTGGAAGTTTATGGAAAAAAGCTCTCCGATTCGATTAAGAAGCAATTGTCGCACACACAATATTATTGTTTAGCAGCTGGGGAAGAGCGAGTAATACAAGGAGAGTGACTGAAACGGGCTGATTTTGATGTTTTTCCAGAAATGTAAAATGACAGTGTCAGAGTACTCGATTCGGGCAACTGCCTAGATTCGAGTTGGCGAACGAAAAACGTACAACTTTATTTTTTGTTTGAAACTTTTTTTTGCTTAAAAGTTAAATTATGTGGCAATATATCAAAAAAGAAGTTAGCCTGATAGTACGCACCAGTTACATATTAAATGCTATATGAAAAAGATGGCGCCGAAGGTCTATATTTTGAACGATCAAAGAATGCCTAGTAGGTACATTGGGTGATAAAACTGTAGACAAATATTTTATTGATACAATCATTTGACCGTTAAAAATTCACATATTCGTACAATTAATATACGTTAAGACCAAAATAATATAGAAACTGCCATCACAAGACATGCAAATGAAACGTACGGTGATTTCCTTTCGCCTACTCGAGCAAACTTCCAAAAAAGACCAAGCATGCTAAAAAAAACAAGATGTGTTAAATCTTTCAGTTTTCGATCTTAACGCATTGCTTTTGTGTTTATTCTATCCGTATGATACTTACCCGGTTTTTTTTCGATCCACTATGCTTGGAAAGAGCGAACGAAGATACGTGCAGGTGCAAATTAGCAGCAGCAGAACGGAAAGCAGACTTTGAAAGTTGAATATAGCACTCTGCGAAATGGATCAAAATCATTGTGTCATTACAAAGAGTATGCTGTTTTTAAAGTAACGTACCATTTTTATTATTTATATTGCTAAAACAAGTCCCAGTGAAGAAAGAAATCAGCTCTTCCTGTTGAGGTTTTGCAAATGACGTAGCTGGTGTTTACGTTTGGCAAGCAATGACAACAACATCGTTGACAGCATTCAAGTAAAATGTGCTCGAAAAGGAGTGTTCTAGCAGTTGTATGCACAGTGGGGTAGTATATAAATATCGAGGTCGAATATATTTTTTCTACATAAAATCACATGCAACTGGCATTTGTAAAACGTTTTAATTTTTTTTTAATCATTTAGCTCAATAGAACTTTGAATTTAGTGATTATTATTTTTTTTTAATAACAGTTTATAATAATTATTAGGCCGCAAGATGACCAATATGTGAACAACTTCAGCGCAATTTGTAAACAAGTCAGATAAACAAACAAACGTCAAACCTTCGCACGTGCTGGCGGAGGTGCCGATTTCTGTGAAAAAAAGATTTATTACATGCTCAGTTAAAATGTCTCAATTCAAGAAAACCGATAGTAAAATATATGCCAAAACGCCGACAGTACTGTCGCCGGACACAATCTACTGGAAAAAGCTGGGTGTAAGTTATTAATCATAGTTTAACTTACCAATCCCCCCTTTATTATTTTCTTTCTAATGGGATTTCCAATCGATGTCCAGGTGCCCACCTTGGTGAAAGAATTCGGTGCCATTGACTATATCGATTTCTGCCCGGTAGAACCATACCTATTTGCAGTAACTGCCTCAGTTCGCGTGCAGATCTACAATCCCATAACTAAGCTGGTGGTGAAAAACATAACAAAGTTTCAAGAGGGAGCTCACGGTGGCTCGTTTCGAAAGGATGGCAATCTGCTGGTGGCGGGCGACGAACTCGGCAAAGTGCGCCTGTTCGATGTAACTACGCGTACGATCCTGCGTTACTTTGAGGGTCATAAGGCCCCGGTACATCGCACGTTCTTTACCGCGGATGGACACCATGTGGCAAGCTTCTCGGACGATCGTACCGTCGGCTACTGGGATATTGCGACTGAAAACCATTTACACACGTTCACCGGCCACGAGGACTATATACGAGCCGGTTGCACGAGCCCAGTCAGTCCGAACATTATCCTTTCTGGCGGATACGACCGTAAAATCCGAATGTACGATACGCGAATTAAAGAGTGCGTCATGACCGTGGACCATGGGCAGCCAGTAGAATCGTTGGTTTTTCTACCGAGTGGTGGAATTTTCATCAGTGCCGGTGGTACATCGGTGAATGTGTACGATGCCCTAGCAGGGGGTCGGTTGCTGGCACAGCTTTCCCAACACCACAAAACGGTCACCTGTTTGCAGTTAGCCAGCGATGGCAAGCGTCTGTTTTCAGGTAGCTTGGACCGTCACGTGAAGGTGTACGATGTAGCCACCTACCAGGTGGTACACACGATCGACAGCTCGAACGCCATCCTAAGCCTGGGCATATCGAAGAACGATGATACGCTCGTAACAGGCATGGTGGACGGTTTGATCGCTATATATAGGCGCGAAAGCGATTCGCGGGATGAGCATTCGACTCAGCGGGCACGCAAGAGCCGCTACCAGCACGTTTACGAATCGGCCGACCAGCAGGTAGAGGAGTTCCAGTACGAGCGCATCGAAGGGCACGATCGGATGTTGCGAAAGTACGAGTACAAGAAGGCACTGGATGCGGTTATGGTGGCCAAGGTAAGAGGGATGTGGCCGGAGAAAACTGTTGCCCTGATTAAGGAGCTAATCCGGCGGAAGGGTCTGCATCGGGCGCTGGATGATCGGGCGCCAGAATCTTTGGTTCACTTCATTAACTTTCTCACACGCCACATCGGGGACTATCGGTTCACGCCGACACTGATCGATGCGAGCAACATTTTGCTCGACGTTTACCAGGACTCGCTCGAACAGTTCACGGGCACGATAGTGGGCAAAGCGTTGGAAACGCTTGCCAACAAGCTACAGACGGAGGAACAGCTGGTTCAGGAGTTTCTAAACCTGCAGGGTATGCTGGACATGATTTCGGTAGCGGCCGACATAGCGGAACCGGACAGTGCAGATGATGCGATCGCACAATTCGATGCATCGAAGAAGGCAAAAAATCAAACGGTCATATCGGTGGATTGACAGTGAAGTGTGTTCGCACTGGGAAGGATAAAAAGTAAGGCAAAATAGAAACTGTCACACCATTGGTGTAATGGTACAAATGGTAATCTCTTTTCTCACTATGGACCAAACAAAAGGCGAAAGAAAACGGCAAATCAACGTGAAATGTTTTTATTTATTTTGATAAACGTTCACTTCCACTTATACACTTTTTGTTCTTGCAACAAATATTTACTTTAACGAGGGAAGTAGCAACGTTAGGAGAGCATGCACCTTTCTATGTACCAGTGGGAGAAATGTTAGATTAAAGTGGCTAGGTTTTTATTCTGTTTTGCATACTTTGAGTACGGGAACGAGCGTAGATGGTTTAGATATCGAAAAATAGAGACAACAATTTGCAGTATTATCCTTGTATCACCAGAGCGTTGATTGTTAGTTAGAGACATTTTAGAGATTTTGTGAGCGTTTGTATAATGATGATGATGATACTGATGAATACCATAAATGTTAGGGAAAGGTTAGTGAACAAGTGAGACATCACCGAATACCATCTTGGTACATGTCCGAGTATGTATGATTGTTTTGCAGAGGATGCAGTATACTCCCACCGTTACAGTACAGTACATGTTTTCTAGCGCAGGCATATTCTATCACAAGGTGAGAATCTCGCTTTTTTTTGCAGCTCACGTTGCACTATTGCACTATGCGGCTCAATGCAGGGTGTGTATGAGTGTGTGTGTATGTGTGTTCGTGTGCGGCTGGGAAAGTCGGTGCCTTGGCGGGAATGTTACATATTTTGTGCTTATTTGCAAACCACCTTTTTGGTATGGTTATATGTGTAATCGAGGATTGTTCTGGGTTTATATGTTGTATTGCTACCATTTAGTTTTTGGGTCCACTTGTTCTCTGTTTTTGTATGTTCTGGTTTTTTGTTATCATTATTTGTTTTTTGTATCTAGATCATTCAATGTGGTTCCTCCTCTAGCGGGATTGAGAAGCTTGCCTAGCCTAAACCGTTTGAATTTGAAACAGCGCGCAGTTCTACTGGTAACGATATGCTGGGATCGCTGTACCACATGTCGATCGTATCGGCGGTTGTGGTATGGACGATTGCTTCTGGTGTGGCTGCAGATGCGCTACTGCTCGGTTGCTGCTCCAGTAGCGGCTTTTACGCTGCCGTTCAGCATGGATGATCGTCTGTTCCTTGGCACAACTGGGAATAAAGAGGAACATGTACATTGATGCTTCTAAAAATGGACAATTGAGGTCAGATAACGATAATTACAGATATCTCGATAGATCCTCGATGTCGATCAGCGTAGCGTCCTGGCTGATGTGCAGCTCGTCCCGCTCCATTAGCAGCTCCACCAGTTCCTCATTAAGTACCTCTGCATGGCCCTGCAGCTCAGTAAGAATCGTCTGCAGCTGATGCACGTTAAGCCGGGTAAGATAGTAACGAGATAGGCGGCGCTTGTCTGTTGCCAAACTCAAGCCGGCCTTTTCCACGGCTGTATGGATCACCCTCGTCACAGGCGACAATGGCAAGCTACGTTTTTCGATCTGGAACATAGAGCGGCCTTTGATTACAACAGTCGCTTTAGTGCAGGGATTGTTGGGGCGTAAACGTACCTCCATTTGCATATGAGCCATATCCTTCGCCTGGCAGAGTGCCATTCGTGCCTCGATCTGTAGCTTGGCCTGTTTGGTGAAGAAGTCGCACGTGTCATTATCCTGAAGCAGGGCTTCACAGAATGGATTCACTTTTGGAACTAATCAACAAATAGAAGGAACTCCTCGGTTACTTGTGAGCTTCTGGTTTGGTTGCCACGAGCTATTCTTACCTTTTTGGTATTGTCGTGCAGGAATCACCATCTCCGTACTTAATGTTTGGTGGTTGTCGAGTGTCTAAAAAAAGGGAAATTCAAATAAACCAGACAAAAAAACTAAAAAGAAATAAGCTCTGGCAAACCTTTTTGTCCTGAAACGTGGATGGTTCATTATTAGTTGCTGCGTGAGTTGATTCCTTGGAACAGTTGGCTTCCCTTCGGATCAGGTTAAGCGTAGTCGGACGAGTATCGGAGAATTCCATTGCGATCGTATCGCTGCGGTTTGCCGCTATTGCGGTTTGAGCGAGATATTCTGCCGAGCTGTCGTAGTAATTGTTACAATTAATTTCCTGCTCTATCGACGAGTTGTTTTGATAATCCGCTGCCCCGCATGTTGCATACTGTTGCAGTAGATTATAGTGATGGTTCGTGGGCGATGGTTCGTTCGATTGACGCGATCGTGTGATCTGCACCGTTTGGTTCGAACAGTCGTCCACCAGATGATACTGAACTTCACCCGGACTGGATCCCGCACTATCGCCACTGTCACCGGAAGCGTGCACATTGCTGGGTGACGTCGCATATGCGTTCTCCGGTGAACTATCCGCACCGCGGTACGGTTTGTACTCAAATTCATCTTCCACAGACTCCTGTTCCGAATCATCCGACAGTGCGTCGTCTGTGACGGTGCCGTCGTAGCATTGGGACATTTCGTCCAGCATCTGGTCTGACGAAAGTGGGGAGGTTTGATGCTGCGGGAAGTTGTTGCCGAAGTCACTATTCGAAATTGAAATCTGATCCACAGCGCGATGTAGCTCGATCGCAGGTGAAGGTGGTGATCGGTTACCTTCAATGTCCCGCTCATCGTCATCTTCATACTCTGCATCATTCTCATTTTCATCGTTTTCTTCATTGTCAATGTCATCATTTTCGGGTTCGTCTGTTTGTGGTTTTACAGTATGAGCTTGTTCCGTACCATCGCTTATCAATGTCGCTAATGTGCCTCGTTCATGGCCTTCCGGTCGATGCTCTACTGATTGCTGTTCTGGTATCAAATCTGGCCTCTGGCTGTTGGCGTGTTCCTGCGATATCTTGGTCAAATCTTTGGATGGGCCAAACACGCTCGTACGATGCTCGTAGCTATGCTGCAAAACAATGTCCGGTGGGGTGCAGGCATAGATTAGCGTCGAATCAAGTTTCTCCTCCATACCGAACATTGCCGTTGTCAGTGCAGGAGACACGCGGCCCGCCGATATGAGACGCATCCTTGTACGATGGCAAGGCGAATCCGGTAGGAAGCCTTCCTCCATCTCGAGTGCCTTTGTGATCGACTGATGTTGGTACAAGGTGGAGGACATCTTCGGTATGTCCATGCAGGAATTTACATGCATCTCGTGCTCGTTCGCCTCACCATTACCACGGTCGTACGAGTTGCCATTTACATCGCCCGGTTCTTTTACCACCTGCTTGTCGTTGCGTTCGTGTTGCCTCATCTCGTTGTCGTCCGATTCCGACACGTACGAGTCCTCGTCATCATCGGAGGGGTTTTCCGAGCTGTAGTCAAAGTTGTCATCGTTCAGCGTGTAAGCCAGCGACTGAAAGCCCGGATAATTCGGGTTGATGATGCCCTTGCGAATTCTGGTACACATTTTACTGCTGCTGCTGCGGGTGTAATCTTATTAACCTGTTTTTGTTGCAAAAAAAAGAAGCAAACGGCACACAAAATAAAGTAGAAAGACTTCAGGCAATGCTTAGCGAGCGATTCGCTAATAAAAAAAACCATGAACCTTGTCTGGCAGGCGCATTCATGGAAATGCTTCAACGAAGCGAAAGAAACCATTTTTATTTCAATTTCATTTTCAGCCACACGGTAGAAAATGGAAAATGAAATAGCGGACAAATAAAAAAACATAAAACAGCGCGACGGAAATTGCTACTCACTTTCGAGTGTGAGCGAATTATATAGGCCACCTTTGCTGGGCCTGATAGTTGGTCGTATCTGGAATGCAAATTGGGTCAACGATAATCCGAAGTCGGGGTGGAGTGAAGCATAATCAACGTTTCATTTTGTATCTAACAAATTCTATCTTCTCTGGAAATTCACTTCCTTTGAATCTTCAATCATTACTTTCGAAATTGAAGCTTAATAAAGAGTGACAGGAAACCGATGGTTAATTCAGTTACAAACCTTCAAAGCATTCCCTTTGCAGGTAGGTTAAAAAGGGGGGAGAAACAAATTGAAGATTCGAAGAAAGGAAACCATCGTCAAATAAACTGTTCATTTTTAAGTATAAAGCAAAATCTGAATATAAATATTGGCAAATACATTCGTTTGCCTATTAAGTTTATCTGCTCAGTTTATTTGTTTAATCAAATAATTGCATTCTTTTTTTAAATAAAATTTCAATTTCCTTTAAAAAGACATATTCTGGTGGTTTAATGTTCAGCCGAACTGGCTTATGACAAGGCCAGGTGGTCTATGTTGCTTTTCGGATACAACTACCCTAATAATTTATATGATCGAAAATGATCATGAAACTTTTGCTACTACAGGGGACCCTCTCGTAATGAGTACCGCTTTTAACGAATTTTTCGCATAACGGTCTAATCTAAATGTTTAACAAATACCCCACTTAACGAGCAACATGATCTGTGTGAGTGAGCCACAGGAACGGATTTAACTCGTTATATTAGGGCCCACTGCGTATATAAGAATTAATTGTCTGCTTAAAAAGAACTTGCAATAACTTTCTTGAAATAATGTAGTAATTTGTTTGTTAGGATAAATTGTATTAATCACCACCAAAATAAAGACCCTTTTTCAATATCGCAAGCCCCCGTTGGGACATCATTAATCGTAAAATTAGCACAAACTGCCCTCGATTGCAATTGCGGTACTAGGAACTCAGTCTGGTTGTGTTGATTGGCTTCTCATATTGCATGCCATAATAAACCAAATTAAAAAAAAAAACCCAACAAAATCACCATTCACCACAGGAACGGTTGGAAAAATTTAATTCCATTCCAAAGAAAACCACTTCACCAAACCAACGTACATAAATTAATCTTCTCACACAATCAACATTATCCTCCCAACCAAAACCCCCATTCCCAGAATAAACCTTCACCACGCTAATAATAATGCTCTCCAACGCATCGCGGGGAATCATGAACCATCGAACCTGCCCCGGTGGGTGAGTGGAGAGAGCTTTGGGTAATGGACGCTCGGTACAAAATAATGGAAAATTCCCAAGAGCTGGCCAGCTGGAAAACGACACGACACGCGCACTAAATCTCGAATAACAAAAGCGAAAACGAACAAAGGCCTTGCTGCCCACAGACGCACAGCATTAATATGTTGTGCGAACGTTCATCGCGTTCATTATGCGCTTTTTTCCCTTGTGCTGCTTAAAGTTCTTCTTGTGCTGGTGTACTTGTTGAGAAATTTTCCTATTTTCCTGTCATATTTTTTTAAAAATTATAATACTTGCCAACATTTTCTATCTCAAACGCTTTTTAGCTGGGGCGGAATGGAATGCGGGGGTGGGTTGGGGGGAGCTACAGGTGAAAAGGGCTCGCTCGATTTATGAGGGCCCTTCTTGGCATCGGGTCGTAAATCTTTTCCGCTAAACTTACCACCACCTTTTAATTAGATCGACTCTACGTACAGCTGCTTATGTGCATTTCAAATCGGCACGAATGCCGTACACGTTCCAGTCCCGTGCTCGAGCACATATTAGCACCCCGAGCAGGGTTGCAAATGATGCTATGCAAATCATCTAGTTGGGAAACTTTATTACCAGAAAGCTTTTGTTGTTTGGCTACCTTTTTCTTTGAGGTTTGGTCACATTCGCTCTGTTGCTCTAGCAAATCAAGGAAAAATCTTGAAAAAAATGCCCGACAATCCTTGAAATGTCTCCGGCAGGGAAATTGAGGTGATTAAAGGAGGCGGAAAATTAGTTGTTCTGTTTTTTCACATATCTCACTCGGTTGGGCAGGTGCCAAAAAGAGAACAACAATAAAACAAAATAACACGCAGTACAAGATACGATTGAGATACAGAGTGAGGAGAGCACAGGGGCAAGAAAAATAATCCCATTACCTGGTCCCATCTTAAGGTCAATGAATTATTCAAGAGGATTTGGAAATAGAAATGAATTTCGTTACGCCCGCAAACAATAAGAAAGGAAACAAAAACACAGGACACGTCCATTTGCCGTTCTTAATCCTGGCGGTTGCTTGCCAAATGAGCGTAACCTTTAAGGGGAGAGCTTTTACGGGGGCACGGCAACCCATCATACTACAGAATTCGAAACATCTGGAAGGTGAGTTGAAGTTGAGGGACGAACACACATTACCTGTGCACAAAACGCACCAATTTGTCCTAACTCCTAACCAGACCGCAGTGTGAGAATGATTCGTAGTCGGTGCGTAGGTGTTAGTGCGAAAGCTTTCCGTGTCCTCGACCTTCGGCTTCGGCAACTAGTGGGACAAGGCAGGGAGACCTTCGAAGTCAAATGGAACATGGAGAACGTTCCCTTTTTTTTCTCCTACCATTCACGAAATTCCATCTCGACGCAGTTTCAGAAAAAGGGATCGCTCTCGTTTTTTAGCGACGACATTCAGGCACGTCATGCGAATGCCACGATTGCATCGTATGTTGCTAAACTTTTGTATTGCGACCGAGAGTCGCCAAAAGTGCGGAGGAAAAAAAGAGAGCGAATTTTGGAAGACTTCATTTCGGAACAAGAGACACCCACAATCTAGCACGCTGCGTGTTCTTTTGTGAGAAGTGAGAGTTGAAAATTATAACACTACCACTACAGAAAAAATGTCTCTGCATTGGTAGATTAGTTAATGCTGACCTTGAATGGTACAAGTCCGTCACAAATACATTTGCTGTAGACAAATGTGTCGTCACAGACAAACTCACAATTTTAATTTTTTAAGTAATGTCCATATACGCCTAAATGCACGCAAAACGCATAACAAACAATCGATAATGCTAAGCAACGCAATAGAAAGCTACGAAGCGTTTTGTGGATTGTGGACTATTTGGGCGCTAAATAATGATAATGCGAGACCAATCAAATCAATTCAAACATTGCAATACAATAATAATTGTTCCTTTCATTGGCGTAGGCTGCAGCAATGAAACTCATAACCGCCATCCACCATTGCGCGACAAGTATGAATGGATGCAAATGGGTTTGCTATAATTGGAATCGGTCATGACCGGCATCACCAGCAACTAGAAGTAATCGACCGCAATCGACCTCGTGAAGTGTGACGTAAATAGAGTGTATTACGCTCTTATCCACTTCTAATTATTTATTCGACCATTTGCTCCCGGCACACGAAGTCCATTTTTGTGTTTTTTTCTTATTCCCGAGGACACACTAATCTGGATTCAATCGACGATAAAATGAAAAGAAAAATGCCGCACATCACGTGCCGATGTGTTTCGAATGATCGAGCTTTAATGGAACGAGCTTTCGGCTTCCGTTCTCGTTGAACGCACCGAATGCCTATCAAATCACGACACGTGAATGACAGCGACCTTGAGCGAAACGTTGGAATGGTATACTCTTTTTGTTGTTGTTTCCGCACCTATCGCCCGACGGAAACGGAAACGGGCTTCAGCGGAATCCCGAAACGTGGTTAGACAAATGTAATCCATTGGGGTCAACATAATGGCAATGATGTTGATGATGATGATGATGATGGTTATGATAAAAATAATTCCCGCTGGCACTGTGGGGAGTTCATGCGCGCCACGTTGTAGGTGGTGCCTGAACACACCACTTCTACTTCTCGAGAGCCTGCAACCCTTCACGCAAATGGTTAGCTTCGTGCCATTGCTTAATACGGTTCCGTAGATCCTGGTGACCGACACATTGCAAGCGTAACGCCAGCCGGCCGTAATTGGTTTGGCGTAATTGATCTGGCGTAGGCTTACCGCACTCTGAGTAGTTGGCTGAGTAGTAGGGTCGAAGAATCGGGCACGTATACGAGTAGGTGCTTCGTTGCTACGTACCTTGCGCTGGTTGGTTCTGTTTGGAAGCTTCTGTAATGTTCTGTACCGTAACACAACCGAATTGTCAGATAGAATTTTCACTTTCCAGAAAGTGTGTACGAAGCGGACACTGTTAGATTAGATTTCACTCTTCACTAGATAGTTAACGTCACTTCATTGGGTTCTTAATGGGGCGTAAAAATATAAGCACCAACAACTAATTAGCTATCTGCACTGATTTGTTTCCCACCGTTTTTATTTTATCTTCTCTCGGCTCAATCGAGAATGGGTCTGATTGTTTTATAACATTTGGTACACCAACTCCCAAACCACTCCGACGATGGGTAAAAATCAATCGCCCATTCACATGATGTATTGAGGCTTGCACAAATTCTGCCGCACGTTACCCCCGGAATACGCTATCGTTTGCTGTTGCTGCCGAAAACTGTCGCGCTCTTCGTACGTAGCACGCTTGGTGCACTTGTGCGTCTTGGTGCGCATGTGCCGCTGATGGTGCGAAAGCTTTGCTAATGTCCCAAAAGTGGATAGAAAAATATCACTAGCTGCGAAAGGAAGAGAACGTGCGTCTGAGAATACTGGTTGACATTTGACGTTAAGGTTAAAAAAGTCGGACCAATGTTGCTTTTCCGAATGTTGTGGAACATTTGGAACAGGAGTGGTGGGACAATATGATGCAAACCCTTGAGGGGCAATCGAAAATGTATGCATGACATAATGTTTTGATGCTCCAAACGATTGGTAAGTAATTGTAGGTGTTTTTTTCGAAAAAATATAAAAACCTAGCAAATGAAATTACTTTACACGCAGTGTAATTCAGCCTAAAGTTATGCAATTTGAGGTTATGCAAAAGTATGTTTTTACGCTTCTATTGTAATGATTTTCATGGCCTACCTTAGCAAGCGGCTAAATGTAAGCATTTTTATAAGTGGTTTTTTTAGTGTCGAAATTCGTAAGAACTCATATACATATATTTTTTTAAAATTCTTATATTTTATTTAATACTTTTTCAAAAAAGAAAACACATATTTTGACTCGAGGATAAAATATCGGTAGAATCAAGTCAACATCTGAACGAGCATAGTAGTTTAGTTTGTAAACTGTAAGTAATTTGAAAGAGTATTGATATAGCCTGATCTTTTTGTTGACGAATATAGTAAAATATGTTGATACAAAATATTTCAAAAAATTTAAACTCTTTAATCAACAAAATCAGGCCTGTCTTATTTATTTACATAGTTTTTCCTTTATGCATCCTAACACATCAAATTTTTCAATATAATTTGTCTTTTACTTCAAATTAAAATGCTAAACACGGGAGTTCGTGTGGAATAAGTGTAGCCAAGGGTCAACGGCACGATTCACTTGTCAGATACACTTGCCTCTGGCAGAAAGGATTACGCTTGTTTTTATCACATTTTATCAATTGATAGCCTGCGCAAAATTGTAACGTAACATTTTAAAACCCTCCAAACACGTTTCCATGACATCTGTCAGCTGCAGGTGGGCAACTCGCAGTAGCCACCGAAAAATTTCCCAATTCATCAACCCCAACCAAGATGATGCTCACGTACAAAACGGGATTCGCAACCCCCTCACCACTTCTCCCAACACCCTCATTTTAGTAGTAGTCTCGTTAGCAACGCATGCGATCTGAGAGTAGAGAGAAAAGCGGAGGTCATGACAAAACAAATCGTTTTTGCAGAGAGCGAGAGAGAGAGAGAGAGCGTGAGCGAGTGAAAGCTCGTGTCCAGGGAAAGCTCGTCCACCTTTGACATGACGCTTCCGCGAGAGGCACTCGAGAGCTTATCGTGTTCATT